>JAGVSQ010010411.1:0-12932 GCA_022683975.1 Rhyacophila evoluta
TTAGAATTTAAAATCAATTTCCATCAAGCACCATCAGCCAAAAATATTAATTATTCAAAGTATTTTTATACAAACTTTTGAATCTATTAACTTAAAATTTATATTTTTTTCATCGTTTAAAAAAAAACTTTACTGGATTCAGGTCCATATGCTTAGTGTTGAAGTTGAAATCGTTATTATTTGTATATTTACAAATCATGGCACGTTTGGTCAATTGCTAACAAGATGTATCTTTAGTTGCTGTGTCAACATATTTGAAGATGCCAGCCGACCTCGTTCGAAATCGCAGAAAAATATTTCAAACGTTTGGTCAAGTTTTTTTCATATGCATTTACCTATAATTACTATTTACATTATATTCTCACAAAAAATCTCGCGTGTCGTCGAATATCTTTACAATCGTCAAATAATCGTGGGATTTTTATGACAAATCTTAACTTTGGACAAAAGATAACATTGTTTTTTTTTTAATGTATTTTGTCAAATTAAAAGCCTTAATTTGCTTCAAATTACCGAAAAAGTGCTTTTATTAATGTAATTCAAGATATGTCACACGCTTTAAGAAGGCCACTCTGAACAAAAACCAGCTTCGGATTGTCTAAAATAGATTCAGAACAATAATTATACTCGCAAATTAAATTGAAAAATGTACTTGAAATTAATATGTGTGTCAAAATATTGTATGAAAATCAATTACATTTTATAATACTTATTCAATTAAATTCGTCTACCCAGTAGCGTATTTTGTAGCTTACGCGCCTAGCAATCCGAGGAATACAGGTTTGATTCCAATCCAAAAATGCAGGACTGGATGCCTATTGAGTTGAGCCAATTATTTGACAAACAATTCTCGTAAAAAATAATCTACCAAGACGTCTTCACATTGCGGAGAAACGTATACTCCACTTTAGGAGTGGATATCTTCACACTGTGTAGACTCGTATGTTCTACTTTGAGACATCCGCAATATGTGGCCGAGCCAAGTCCAGCGTAAGGTTACCAGGAAAAATAGCTTCCACAGCTGATCAATTCTATCAAAATTTCTTAAATAGCTTATAAACTTAATATCAGACTGAGAAAAAAACAACAGTATTTTTATTAACCTTAGATTCTTATACCCATATTAATATGGTTATAAAAACTATATAGTATAAGTATGAATGTGCAACATAATCACTTACACTCTTCAATCTCACAGCAGATTGTATATGTAAATGGCTACCGTTACAACACGTTGATTCATCTTAAATTTTATAATGTCCTTGATAATAATGATCATATAGCAAATGGTACGTTATGATACACGCAAACATCAACATTCAAAACTGCCATTATAATTTCAATAATGCACCAACTCCATTTGTATTTACCTATTTCGTCTTCGAGAGCTTATGGCGTCTGGTTAGTTTTTATTATTCCATCTGATTGCTTTATCATTGCATAAGGTTATGCGTTTGTACGTTCATAATTATTTTCAAAGCAGATAATCTTATTATTGATTCGTCTTATTTTGCGCAACATCTAGAGGAGACTTATTTTTAATTTTCAAAATATTTTTGATTGACGTTTTTAATACATATATTATATTTAATATTATCGTTAATCGGCTGTAGAAAAAAAATATATAGAAATAACAAACTAAGAAATCTTTTCAGTTATAAAGATACAAGTAATAAATTAAATGATTATGAAAGTGTTTTTCAAATAGTGTTCTAGATTGACACAGACCAAACCAGCATGTTTATTTACATACATATATTAGATTCAGCAAACGTAGCGTACGGCTGGAAAAAATAGACTAAAAAACTTCTTCTTCTTCCACATCCGCTCTCTAATTGGAGCATATGAACAACACGTGCTGTCTCCAAGAATCCCTGTCGCCTGCCAGTATGTTTGCATCCTCCCAGGATATTCCTGTATTCCGTAACTCAGCCGAATACATTTTATAGATCGTATTTAGTGGCCTTCCGGGACGCCAACGACCGGTCGGCTTAAAAGATAGATATATTCGAAAAATATATAATATAGCATTCATTTAAAATCACTCTCACTCAGGTGAAAGACATAGATTTCGACAATGTTTTCCGAAAACATGGAGCATACGAATCTTTATTATTTTAAACATAGACTTATCTTAAGTTCCAACCAACAAAAATGTAGACGACTGGTCGGTTTAAAGAATAGGCGGGTCAGGTTCAGACGCGATATGTAGCTGAGCCGGGTCCAGCGTCGCAGCTTCACTTTAACAGTCATAAGTGGCTGCATGGTACGCTATCTAATCTTCATTTAAAATCTGCCAAGTATTTATAAACAACTATGTCTTAAAAAGTATTATTATAAAATTCACTTTTAGTAACAGACTCAGTTTCGGGATTATTAATATTTAGTTGTTTTGTATGTAATATTTGGACATTTATTTTTTATAAAATGAGTTACTTTGTAAAACTGTCTTTTTCATACACCAGTTGACAAGAGGTTAGCATGCGCATTTCGAAGTAAGAGATCGCGAGTTCAAACATCAAAGCAGCACATTTTTTTAATTCAAAGATTCGGGATAAGTTACTCAAAATATCGACCAATTTACTATCAACCAACTGTCACAAAAAGACTTCTATAAAATGCATCGAATTTAATTGTTTTCAAACATTTCTGAATAACTATATAAGTTTAGAGTTGGTTCCTATAAAAATACCATTATTTCTTACAAACTGTTTGTTAATCACCATAAGTTTAAGACCATATAATAACCTAACTAATAATTATAAATTGTCATATCATTTCAGTACAAAACAATCACAATCAATTGAAAAATAATTAAACTTTTTACAACTCGAAATTTACAAATCTCCGACGGTTTTAATAAGTTGCAAATAATATTTCAAACTACGTCAAGCGATGGAAAAATAATAAATTTCAACAAAAAAATAAAAATAAAATGTTGACGTTTCATAAGATAAAATTATTTTTTTCGACTTAAATAAATAATGAAACCAAAGCAACCTTAATGTATTTCAACACCTCATTTAAATTTGGCAAGCATGGTAAATTAATATCCAACTGCTTTGTTTAAATCAAATTCAATGATTTATTAAATTTTGTGCACTGCTTCGGAGAGAAGCGGCTATTTTAAGTTAATTTAGTAATAAATTAAAATTCAAGATTGACAAACAGATTTTTCAGTTAATATTTTCTAATTCTAACAACATTTTATACGACTTTTCAAGTTCGTTATTTTTTAAATAATTTATTGTCTAGCTTCTTATCATGTTATATTTGTCACAAAATCAAAGATTTTTATAAAAAATATATGATAGTTAAAGATTATGATGTGATTTGATATTCATATTACATTCCCCATGTAAGTGTTAAAACTTAAAAACGTTTAAAAATAATTATTGTTCTTCTTGAAGTACTGGTAGAAGCTGCTGCCTTTTTTACATAAAAAAAAAATAATAGCATGCATCGAAGCTCAACTAAATCCTTTTAAAAAAATTACATTTATATTTTACGTAATATTTATTTTGTGATATGAAAGAAAATATTTTTCGAATCGAAATTTTCTTAATGATTTCATTTTCGATAAATTTCATTAAAAAAATCAAAAAAAAATTTTGACTATTTTTTACACCATGCTTAGTCCCAAATTGGAGTATATGGATCTCCACAATGTGAAGACGTCTTGACAGATTATTTTTCACGAGAATCGCTTGTCAGACAAATGGCTCAACCTAATAGGCGCTGGACCTGGCTCGATCACATATTGCGGATGCCTCAAGAAAGTCTGAACCAGACCTGCTTATTCTTTAAGCCAAATGGTCGGCGGCGTTTTGGAAGGCCGCTAAATATTATCTATAGAATGTATTCGGCGGTGTTACGGGATGCAGGTGTGACCTGGGAGGACACAAGAATACTGGCGGGCGATGAGGATTCTTGGAGGCGGCACGTGGTGTCCACATGCTTCACTTAGGGAGCAAACATGGAAAAAGAAGGAACCTATTTTGTCATTAAATAAAATTGATATTAACAGTAAAGACTTATTGTTTTTAATAGTACAACTATTCCATCAAGTCTTGACAGCAGATAGGATAAAAAAATGTTTTTTTAAAATAGATTATTTGATATTTTGAATAAATACATATAATCAATATATTCAATCAATAATTATGAATTTCTACCAAGAAAAGGTCAGTTCAATTAATTATTCGGAGCATCGCTATAAATTATTCAAATAACCTTTACTTATAGGTAACAAGGTGTTTATTACCAGAGTGAACTTGTATTTCTAACAACTTATTATTTAATAGCCGATTTATTGCGTTAAAATGGCGCATCTTTTAAAAATATATCACTCGTAAAATATCACTATTGTAAAAGTCAAGTCTACACAGCTGTCCTTGTTAAAAATGATTTTTATAATAACATGAAATCGCATTACTTATGATACGGTTTTATAATGATTACACGAAATTAAAATTTCATATTAATTTACTACAGATTGTGGCATTTACGTTCGTTGAAAAAATGTTTACTACAATCAGTCTCTCTCAATCTAAAAGCAAATTAATTTATTAATTTCAAAAGTCATCGGCTGCTTAAACTAACGTGATTTTCGCCACTTCTCACGAAGTCTCCATTGCCCTATTTTCATCTGACTAATTTTTATATCGTCGCCAATATCGCAGAAATACGTAACTCTATTTTTGAACTTTAGTTACTTTGTAAAGTAAAGTTTGATTTCTTAAGATTTCTCGTAATAACACAACTTTTACTAATATTATATATATGTTTATAATATGTGTATAAATTACGTGTTAATGCAAAAATGTGTCAACGACACAAAATAAATAAAAAAAAAAACTATAATTTACAAAATGGCCTAAATCAAAAATCGAGTTAGGTGTTTCTGCATTATTTACGACAGTATATATCTGGGTTATAAGATGAAAGATTTACACGCATTTATTGGAAACTAGAGTATTTTTTTTTCAAATATTAAATGGCGTATGGAAATAATCCAACTGTCTCCAGAATACTTCAGTAGTCAATTTATTACAGGCCACGGCAGTTTTGCCGTCAAGCTATCTCAGTTTGGCCTTTAGCCAACATGTCCTTGTGGCTATTCAGAATAGGATGCTAAGCATATTCTATAGGAATGTCCAAGAATGTGTACAGAGCGGGAATCGTTTCTCATGTCCACCCAACCAGATGCTCGACCCATCGTGCCATCCAACTAGAATACCATAAGGGCAATGTTCATTGCGTTTGACAAATTTGCGGCATCATACGGCGAGCGTGATGATCTCTTTAAATAAATTGCTTGGCCAAATAAGTTTCCATTTATCTTCAATTACCTTTTCTTTTTCATTATATTTCTCTTAACTTCAGTAAACTTGACTACGTGGCAACTTTGGTCTTGGGTAATTTACATTTACACTTACAATATATTCTCAAAGCTTAGAGTACGATTGCTTCGGCCCTTTGTTGAGTACCACTTTTCGCAGGCAAAAATCAGCCCAAAATACATGCGTTGAACAGGCGGCATTTGGTTTTTACCTTGTACACCTTGAAGTCTCAGATATTTCTAGCGTCTATTATTCTAGCGTCCTTCCAAGTCATATCTGTATACCATAACTCCGCCGAATACATTCTATAGATAGTATTTAGCGGCTTTCCGGGAGCCTGATCCGGAAACCTGACCTGCCTATTCTTAAAGAATAGGCAGGTCAGGTTAAAACTCTTTTGAGGCATCCACAATATGTGGTCGAGCCAGGTCCAGCGTCGCAGCTTCATCTAATCAATGAAAGTGGCTGCATGGTCTGTTCTTTAACGTCTCGCTAATATTAGGTATTTTTGTAAATAGGTCTATTGTATTTACTATCATCAATGTTGCATAAATATCATTGCAATAGAATAAACCACAGTAACAAAATTTAATACAGAACATCCAAACAATTATATTAAACATCTAGAAGCGATAAACAAAAAATGCATCCGTCTTCAAATAATGTTAATAATATGTTTTATGTGTAGTAGGTAATTATTTAATCTAGGTTGTGTGTTCTTATATTTGTACATCACACTTAGTTCCAACTTCTATCACGCGATGGCTATTAACTTCCTTTGAACAAAACACTGTTTTTGAAATTGGTACAATTTTGTTTAATTGTTTACGTGTAGCTTGGCATATTGATTATGTTGTTAGCTTATTTTGTGCAAAAACTGATAATTCCAATGTTTTATTGTTTAAATCGATTCCGTTTTCGTGAAAAATCATTATTATTTTGAAAATATTTTTTAAGCCATATTAGTTCCGATGGTGGAACTTATGTATCTGCACGTTGTGGAGATGTCTCCTGCAAAAGTTGACTATATGCATTTCAGCAATGTGAAAACATGACCTGACAAAATATTTTTCATGAAAATTGCTTGTCAATTGATTGACTTATTGGGTATCCAGTCCTGCGTTTTCGGTTTTTTTTAAATCTGACAGATGTGTAAATCAAACCCGCATTCTTCGGATTGCTAGGCGCGCACACTAACCTTTCCGAATACAAGCGAAAAGAAATGAGGAAACTGTATAAAAATAAGCACATACGTGATAAAACAATGAAAAACATTTAAATATGTTTTTTAAGGAAAATATAACTTTTATTTACGCATAATTATAAAAAAAAAAAAAGAATAAATGTGACCACTTATTTATTTTTCTTCTTCTTCTTGCATATCCACTACCTAAATGGAGCATGCTCATACTACATTCCACCTCCAAGAATCTCTATTATCTACTAGTATCAGTTTTTGCTTCCAGGACATAACTGTATTCGCTAGCTCCGAATACATTCTGTAGATGGTATTTAGTGGCTCTTTAGGATGCCAAAAACCAGTCAATTTGAAGAATAGACAAGTCAGATTAAAACACTTATGAGGTCAATCCAGATCCACCGTCGCATTATATGAAATGCTTTCTATCTGGCTAATTTAATGTGTGTGGCTGAGTTTATAAGTCTACGTATTTCAACGTAGGAGACAGTGGATTCAAAACCTTTGGTTGCATTAAGAAAGGCAGGGTTTTCAATAGAGCTAGTAAATATTTGGTAACAACAATTACAAAAAAATATCAGTCCACAAAAAATTCTGATAGTAAATCTGATCTGAAAAATTCTGATAGTAAAATGTGTTCTACCTTTGAAACAAATATGCTTTTAAATACTTACTATATTAAAGTATATAACATACCAATATCTACGGTGTCAATAATTTTGATAGATTTCAATAGATACGTTAGTTTCAAATATTTATATTTAATATGCTCATCGCGTATATTCAAATTAATTATTCGATATTTAGTTCAGTATGTAAATCTGTGATATTTGGCACCGAATTGCGCAGGCTCACCAGCCGACCACCGAGTCAATCTAAGTAATACAAAAATCGTTTTTGAAATCTATTATTATTTCAATATTTTTACGATAATTTTATCGATAAAACAACATTTATTACGTATGCTTTAATGCTTCTTTGTGCGAGCATTGTATCTTACATATTGCAATTTAAGTTTTTTGCTGTAGCAAATTGAAAAGTTATCGATTAAATTGGGTACTTAAATATTTTATACAACTATAAATAAATGTAAGGCCACGGTTTTTATATTTCCCGTAAACACTCATTTGTGTCTCATTTCAAGAAGCATTCGCTAAAATTTTTAGCTAATGAACATTTTCCCACGAGCAGTACCTGCTTGAAATCATCTCGTCAAATCATCCATCCTTTCCACACATCCGCGAGCAATCTTCGTATAAAATATCAAACACCAATACCTCTATGCTACACGACACGTAATTGGTCTAATTTTGTGTAATTTTAGACCTTCTTATGTTTTTTATGTGCCTTTTTTTCAACTCTGCCGCCGTGATTTATATAAAATGGATTAAATTCATACACGAAATTTCCTATTTCTTCTACAAAGCTCACTTGCATGGAGGTCAGATGTATTAAACAAGATATAATGATTTATAACTTCACGAAATAATTTGTTGATTTATTTTCAATTTTGTAAGAGTAATGTTTTTTTAAATGTCACAATAATTTAAACATCTACTTCGCCATATTTAGTGTTTTTATTATTTTTTTTAAATCTAATGAAAATACATTTTAAATACATCGTAAAAACACTCTGTGTGAAGATAAAAAACATTATTGTTTATCTAATAAAATAATATGTTTCAATAAATAGTATCGACTGACAGTACTTGATTCAAATTTATTGTATATGTTTTACTATCTAGAACTAGAATATCGCAAGCACTAAGTAATTCTGAGTGATTTATTTATAATCCAAAACTACAGACATATTATATTGGATGTATAACGTGCATTTAAAAAATAGAGCTACATAAAAGAAGAAAAATGATTCTTACCCATAATAATTTTGCAACCTTAAGTGTATAACAATTTTTGAGATAAGTTTTTCCGAACACATGTATATACTCTCTTTTTAATACATTCTTACATCTCAAAATACGCCCAATTAATATCAGGTGAAGCCCCTGGAAGATATGAATGAATTAAAAAAATAATATGAATCTTTACATAATTTAAGTTTTCAGATTTGTACACTATAAAGCTCTCTAACTAACTGAAGAATATTTGGAAATTTCGCACTATTTAGTTTATCCAAATTCAAAATGTTATCAATAAAATGAAATCACTACTGTGGGTGTAAAGTATAACTGTGAAACCAATGGTTTTATACAATTATAAACATGGATATTTGATAATTGAATAAGAAAAAATATCCAGCGTTTTTTTTAAAATGAAGTATTTCGATAAATTAATACACTAGAACCACGTATAATACTGGCAATGTTTTAGCAGACAGTTAACACCTGGGGTGCGGGAAACGGCAAATGCCGCTTATTGCGGACTGTGGGTTGAAGTCGGGACCCGGCAAATGCCGTTTTTTTGCGGACGGTCGGTTGTTTGCGGGAAACAACATATTAAAATGAGAAGATATAAATGAGCTGGTTAAAAATTGCCATATGACATTTAATACCGTCTGTCATTTGACTTCTAATTGATCATTGAGAGAAACGAATAGACAACGTCCATAAGGGTGTTAAAAAAACCAACTGAAAATAAAAAGTTTTAGGCAAAAGTTCTTGGAAAACATTTGAATATTGGACCATAGTTTGAATATATTGTAAGTATACTTGAGTATAAACATAATATCATTTATAATTATTTTGAGAATTGGTACTATTACATGTAAATACGATAGAATATTTTTGAACTATAAACCTTCGAAATATGCCTGCCGAAGCGTTTAAATTTTACGATTTCAAGCTTTACAAGTGACTAATTTTATATGCTTTTAAGGAATATCAAAACATACCAATTAGCTGTGAAATAAATTATTTTAAGTGTTGACACACGCTACGTAACCATTTTAAAGATTTAGAGATTGTATTACGAAATCGGATTCACTTGCTGCCTATTACAATCAAGGCTAAAGCTGTATATTTGCAGTTAAGATATGCTTATATAAAACTCTTGGAACATGTTTATTATTAGATACATAAAATTATATCGTCTTCTTAGTTGTTCTAACCTTTAAAAGGTTTTTAAATTTCAATAATTGTTTTTGTCTGTTCTACAATATTCTTCCAGTACTCTAGTAATGAGGTTTAAGTCCTGTTACTTAATAAAAATAGTCGTAATCTTTTAAATGTATTCATAAAGATAATATAAAGAGCATTTTTATAAGAATATCTGCTCAATAAACTTTTAAGTACAATGTAAAGATAAATATCAATATTCTTGCTGTAGAAATATACAATTCTAGAATAGATAACTGAATCAAAAATACCGCAAAGGTGCTAAATTAAATTTGAGCAAATAAAAAATATGAGTAAATATCAAAACTCGTAATCTCCAGTGCATTACTGGAGATTATGAGTTATTAATTGTAAGTATAATATATTATATATATTATCTTGTTTGTCTTATAGTTTAACATTTTTTTTGTTTAATGTGATATCAATTATTTCCCTGCCACTTTCCCGCACGTCATTATGCGGGATTATATCATGGTGTAACGAACGTAAGGCCCTCTTCAAAGTACTAAAAGTGTCCGAGTAGCAGCTTCCCAAGACTTTGGTTGATGTGTACTTGAGTGTACGTGATTGCTATTCAAACAAATCACACCCTGTTGATATCCAGCCCTTTTGAGAAAAACCTTCCCGCTTACCGTTAGATTTCGCATTTTTTTTAAAGTTAAAAAATATCCTTCGTATAAAGCAAGTCGCAACGACCAACTCGTTTGACAGTTGGTCGAACCGGCTTGAGAAGCTCTTCTCTTTCCACCGATATATTGTATTTCCAGAAGAATACTACCATATATAAAACCCTGACATTTTTCATGAGAACAAAAATAAAGTTTTTGATTACATGTACTTGATTTAATGTGTTTTTTAAATTAACGTATTCAATTATTATTTATAAGTTTAATGCTCTACCGTGTTCATTTCTTATCACAAAGAAAAGGAGGCTTTAAAAATTCAGAAAGAACATTGTTGTATCATAGGGACTGAAGTATTCTTCTCTCTATTTTACTCAATATATTTGAAAGAATAAGGAATATTTCGCTGGGCAAATTTTGTAGAGATATTCTAGAATGGAAAAAAATGTAGCTCAATTGCATTCATAAATAAAAAAACTCAGAATTTAGTACAATATAAGGACACTCCTAGAAGATCTGATTGCTTTTCCACTTAAGCAAATAAGATATTCTATAAAACCAATCTGACAGAGCTAGAAGGAAAAAACCACTGAGACCGGTAAAGAACTGAGAACTGGGTTTAATGTGATTTTGAATAAATTCTTTGTATGTTATAGAACCGAATAATTAATTATAGAACCGTTCTTGGATTTTCCTATTTGACTTGATGCACAGTGAGCAAGAGTGACGACTTACTATGTAATATACGCCAATTGCAATAATTTACTCGAATAAAAAATCAACGTAGTGAGCGATGTTTCTAATAGCATCACGAATACGGTAAGAGTCAAATAATACTTTACTGTTGTTTTGTAAAGACTACGGATAAACATGGCGAAGGCTGTTTATTTGTTAGCATACAGCCTTCGGAAGATAACGAATTTTCGTATTACGGTGAATGTATTATGGCACATTTAAACTAAAAATATTAGAAATATTTTGATTGACACTTTACCAAAAATATGAAAACTTTATAAAAAAAATCAAACTATAAATTCGTTCTATATTTAATGTTAAACGATGATAAATTTATTATTATTATTTTTAATAATATCATATTTTCTATGCTATCGGAGATGGTGGATATAAATTCCAAAGTTACACTTCAATTTTAAATTTAATAATTCAATACATATGTATAAATTGCGGACTGGATATTCAATGAGTTAAGTAATTAATTGATAGCAATTTTGCGGTAAAAATGATACATCAGAAAAAATAATTATACTGCTGAAATCCATATGCATCATTTCGGTAAAAAATTAAATTAAAAATATTTACTATTCATAAATAAATAGTTTCGTTATTGTTACAAACTAAGCAGAATAAAAATAATATAGCAATTATTTATAACATTTATCGACTGTAGTAGAAGTGGTAAATTTACATTCAAAATTATGTGAACAATTGATAACAGGAAAAAACAATTAAATAAATCTCGCTAAGGATGAGGTTACGATAGATGCCACGGCAACAGCTTGACAGCAGCAGAGTATTGGCAACAAATATGCAAAATAGCTGTAAATTGGTGAGTGAGCAAGTGTTGTGAAGACAACTTGTTGTCGCGCTGCCAAACTCTCCTATTTATAGCTATTTTGCATCTCTGTTGCCGACGCTCTGTTGCCGTGGCATCTATCGTAGCCTCGGTTTGATATTCCGAAAGAAAAATCTTGTGTCACAAATTGTAATCTATACAATACAGAAAATACACGTGTCTGTCTGTCACATAAACTTCTCCCAAACGATGAACAACAACGACGTGAAATTTTTACATGTTATTTTAATTACTAAACATGTTGTATACAGCTAAGTATTGGAATAAATTTGTATTAATATAAAAGAATGAATTAATTTAATTTGAATAAAGAATGAGTTTGAATCTATTCCATACAAAGCTGTGTAATAAAACTAGTCATGCTTATAAACTTTAAAATGTAATGCTTCGTTTTAATTATATTGTTAACATGCATAAAAAATATTAACTGAATTAATAATCAAAGTCGAGTATGAAATCATCATTTATATTGATATGGAAATATTCATTCGAATAGTTCGCAGTATGTAATATTTTTTCCAAGTATCAACATTGGAAACTTTTTGGTCTTTTTTATTCGGATCTGGTCTAAGGTGACGTCACTTCAGATCCACAACGGCAGGTAGACCGCAAGGTCAACCTTAAAAAGCACTGTGTGGGATTCGCCTTGCTTTACCTGCCAAATAATGTGATTTACTGTTTTAATCGATTTTATCTCTGTTTGTTTTAAAACTCATTTGTCATGATGCTCTTTATGTTATACGATGAATATAAAAGGAACTGAATTCCACGATCGTTTCGAAAGAAATACAACCACTCCTTATACAAACAGTAATTTTACAACCAATCTGTATCAGTCTTTTAAATAAACTACTTTAAATTGGACGTATATCTGCAGAAAAGAGCCAACTCACTTTCTATGATTTTTTTTTTTGAATTTATTTAAAAAAATGATGGCAAAAAATATCAATTAGCTTTTATATTGCAATAATAAAAGTAATTCACACCTTTTCCTTCAAAATCCACTCTAGTTGGACATATATAATATATTTGAATCTATTCTACATATAATTAATATTTTCGACTGATGGTGCTTGACGGAAATTGATTTTAAATTCTAAA
>JAGVSQ010010412.1:0-12932 GCA_022683975.1 Rhyacophila evoluta
TACTTTTCTAGGTGGATACTAAATCCTAGGTTGATATATCCCCAAGCTCGAAACAAAAAGGGACCCGGGCAACGCCGGGTACTGATCAGCTAGTTTATAAATAAAATCAACAAGAAAAAAAGGAGATTTGTTTCGAGAGTAGCTGTTATCAATTTTATTTAAGGTTTTTTAAACGTACCAATTGTAGAAAAACTTCGTAAAAAATACAATGCTCTGACAGCTTTATAAAAGCTTATCGACATGATCAAAGAACAGCGTAACGGCGTTTGAATGGTTTCACGTTATTCATATTTTCCTCTAGAACTTTGTAGTTATACCATACAGTCCGACTAGATTGTACTGTGTGTAAATACACGTATATTTCAGGTATTTCTACTCATGTTCATCCATTAAACTTTTCCAAAAGAACAACGGAAAATTGCAGTGAAAGAGCTTTAGTGCTAGATACGTTTTCGTGCAGTTGTTAGCTAGCTTTTGAGTTTGCATATTTACGTATGTAAGGAAAAATATAATAAAATGATGAAAAAAAATTCAAAACGAGTCTTTTTAAAATCATTAACAGAAAACAACAATAATGTATCACATTTTATAGTGCTGTATTTTACGAATACGTGACGCAAAGTAATATTTACTAGTAACTGTAAAATATTCAATTGATGACTTTTCAAGATAACTTATAGTCAAAAACATGCTTTATAGATATTTTCCTCCTTGAGTGATATGTTTCGTATTCGTTATTTGCTATCGAAAAGCATTTAAATAAAACCACACTTAATTATTTAAATGTTGCGAAAATATAATATTATTTGTTTTACAAAAAATCATGAAACTTACAAGAGATTCGTTAGTTTGCACGAATATTGATTGTTTATTATGTAACTCTATAATATGAGATTGTAATACTCATATAAGACATCTTTGTGTACTAAGTTTGCTCCCATCGCGGAGCATATCGATCTACATAGTGTGCATATCTCCATTCCGCAAGTGGAGTATATGGATCTACGTAATGTGAATTGCTTGTCAGATAATTGTTCAACCCAGTGTCCAGTCCTTCATTTTAAGATTTTTCAAAATACAATGGATGTGGGAATTGAACCCGGATTGCTAGACGTGCAGGATAACCTCTACGCTACCAGAGAGACATATATACGTATAAATAATACATAGTTATATTTTTTAAATCGGTCATTTTTACAGTAAAATGAACGGTCTATAGTTGTTCAATCAAATAACACTATATTACAAATATTTTCGACATTAAATTTATAAATATTCAAAAAATATCGATAAATAATAGAGTGGAATTTTTCTTATCATATTATAAAGTAAAAATACCTACATGTTAAGAATTGTAACTTGTTTATATTTAAAAAAGTATAATGACAGGTTCAGGAAAATTGATTGATGTTTTTAATAGATTCTTTCTCTTTGCCATTTTCTATCTATTTGCTTTTACGGTTTTATTTGATAGCTTTTCTGTTTATTTTTAAAAGTAGATGGCAAACTATGAGGAAAATAAATATTTCATATTTAGTATGCCTATAAAATGACAATATGAAATTTTTTGTATGTTTAAACCGGGCTATTTCTAAAGTAAACTAATTCCACTGTACCAACATTTGAAAAAGAACAATCATTTTATGACACATTTTTTTTGTATGAAACAAACATATTATGTATTCAGTAAATTGATTAGTTTGCTGGTTTTCTTAAGTAGTTTTTTATACGAAAAAATCTTGTTCAAAATCTTCTCCTTTACAGTTTGATATATTCAAATGAGTTCATTTTTAAATATCCCCTTCATATTTTAGATGCGTTTAATTAATTATTAAATTAAGCACGCGTGTGAATGAAGGTGTTGTAATACGAATTCGTGTAGCGTAGTGAAATGATATAACGTAGCCCCTTCATACTTTCAGAATTCTTAAGCATTGTTGCATTTTTAATAATCTGAAAGATGCTATGGGATAAGTGGTGATATATTTCATTTATCTTTGTGATGAAATTTCTAAGATCGATTAATTCAATTTGCGAAACACCATAGTGCGATAGGTAAACATAAGTTCAAATTAATAATTTAAATTATACATAAATTGATAAGTTTTTTTATATTATAGTGCCATACGTAATAATAAGCCTAGCAAAAGTGGTGGAGCGTCTTCTTCAATAGCAGTTAAATAAATTTTTCGTTCTGTCCTTCAAGTTATGTGTGAATTACAATATTGACTCTAACTTCAAATTCTCAGTTCTAAGCCGATCACAGCATTTTTTCTCCCATATATCTGCTAACTTGGTGTTATAGAATATCTTGGTGAATTGCAGTAAGTAAATCACATTCTTTTGGAGTTTTTCCAGATTTCAAATGAAAAGAGAAAGCAACTTTGTTATCAACTGATATTTTTTTATCCCATCATCTAACCATGAAAGTGATAGTTAAATCTTCTTAATAAGGCTCAATATAAAAAGACTTTGGTGAGAATATTTATCTTCTTCTTATTATACCATGTTTACTCCCAAAGTGAAACATATGAATCTACACAGTGTAAAAATATTCTCTCGGAAAGTGGATTATATAGATCTCCGTAATGCGAAGACGTCTTGACAGATTATTTTTTTACAAGAATCTTTTGTCAGACAATTTTTCAACCCAATGGGTATCTAGTCTTGTATTTTGTTGATTTTTAAACTCTGAAAGATGAAAAATCAAACCCGCATTCCCCGGATTAATAGCCGCGCACGCTACCAACCACGATAAACACGGATATTATTATAACTCATTAAAATATTAGTGCACACTAACAGACGTCATGTGATGTTGCTCTTGGGATACTTGTGGTTTAACGTTTAATACACCACAGTCCATGTCTGTATAGCGGACGCAAAGATGTGGAGAGTAGTGGAAATGGGAGATCGCTTATTATGAAACGATCGATGTTGTATTTCCCTTTATTTATTCAGCAAATACTCATTAGTGACTAATTCATGACGTGCTAAATTTTCCTTGCACAAATTTATCATCACTTCCTATAGAGTAATATAGTATAACGCTAGTCTTCAACGATTATCCTGTTCAGATACGAGAGGCACTCTGATCCCATAATACTACCGATATTTTATACAATATACGATAAATACACCTACCCGCATACGTACGAGTATAATACTTCAAACCAGGGGTTGGAAAATAGTAAATTCCATTACGCCTGAAACAACCCTAAAAGTCAAATACTTATGATAGTATTTTGATTTCTGATAGTAAAATCTTATTTAAAGTGTTATTTTTTCATGAAAAAGACACATTGCTGAAATTATTTAAATGTGTCTAATTGAATGTTTTTAAACACATCTTGCTTAGTTGGCGTATAGTGACGAGCTGCATTACGGTGTAAATTAAGCCTTTTAATTTATTTTTTATGTTAATGTGTCTTGCTGCATTATGAATGGATTAAGAATTTTCTATTTTTTGTGATATTCTGAGATTCTATTTAAGCAAATATATCTTACAGGGAGTTTTTGATATTGTTATTATCACCTTGGCTGAAAGTTAAGTCCTAGAATATGGCTTCTTAGTTACTAATTAGATTTCTTCAGCAACAATTATTTCTTTTATCATTTCATCTCTTATCAACCCGTAGATGCAATCAATCTTGCCAAACTAATTATTCACTTCGTTTTACTCTCTCACGCGATGTATGGGTGAGTTAGTGGAAAGCGGGCATAGAGATTAATTAATTAAGAATATAGGTAAATAATAATTCATTTTCTCAAATTTAACGTAATATGAAATCGTTCATACCACTCAGAATTATTTTTTAAACATATTCAATTCAATAAATCATACTGCGTACTAAGTTATATTAATAATTATCCATTTCATTTGAATATCATGTGATACACTTTCTTCTGATGTGATGAGGAAGAATAATGCTGCAAGTCTATGGATCATGTATCATAATATAGTGCCAAGAGAGAAGTATAGTCAATTGTATGGAACCAATATTATATTTTGTAACCTTACACAATTAACTTTTATTTTACTGTACTTCGAAAAACTGCACAGTTGATATAAATAGTCATATTTAATTTAAGCTCAATATATACATACCTATAACAAGCTTTCATCATTAATATAAAAGAGGAAGCAAAAAAAAGAGAATAAATATAACACAATAAAATTAAGTATTGCCATGAATACTATGAAACTCTGTTTTATTTCTATGATAATACTAGATAAAGATATTGAAATTAAAAAAATAGATATACTCAAAATAAATATAACTTAATACTTTCTATTTGCGTAAATATATTACGTTTAGCTGCCGTGAATAAAATCATATGTTGTTGATAATTACGTTGAGACATTTAGAAACTGTGAAATAAAACGAACGTTTTTGTATTTAATTATGTTGATTTAAATGAATTGTTTTAATGATAACGTGTTGTTTCATATCCACTACTCTGTTAGATTCCTACCTTTAAAGTACATGCAGATTCAATACTCTTGATAAAGCATACGCTAGAGAATATGCTGGGTTCAATTATCTGCTTAATTTGTTTGCACTAACAATATTAATTAGCCCGCTGGACTTTGAGTGGTCTAGTTTTAGTGGTGTTTTCTATGATTTCAGCTAACTTTCGATAAGTTCATAAGCACTTCATAACTTACTTGTCAAGCATGTTGAATTCAATATCTCAGTTGGAAGCATTTGCTTTTGCAATGAAACGAAATACCAAACAGTGTTTGCTTTCAATATACGACGAACTATGACGTGTGGTATGGCAGAAGTTTAACTGTTTATCGTAACTTTAACTCAAAGTAAATGTATTTGTATATTATTATGGAGTAAACTAAAATCAGCTGTAGAAACAACACAAAAAAATATTTATTGCACTCTAATAACTACAAATGGAATCACTTGATACAAACCGACATTTTCTATTTTTAATCATGCAGTATTTAAATAGCATATCATTTTTAATATAAATCAGTTATAGCAACGCTTTAATTTCCAGATTGTGCACCGCGCATGAGCTCCTGAATATGATAAGTGCCTTTTTATTGAAAAGTGAAATAATTTCAACAGTATTTTCTATATACAATGATATTATTTAAAGTAGACTTACAAAAAATGTAAGATACTTCTCTAAAATTGAATATAAGTTACTAGAATATTAAAAATGTACAAGTTATCAATCAAACAGTGAATATATAATTATTTTTTTTTTGCACAAGGCTATCTTTTACCCACGAGGCGGCAGTGAAACCAGTACATTTTTATATCATGTTTTTTTGAGTGAAAAAAATGCAGAAATAGATTTATAGTCCTTCATTGATCATGCTGGTTTTGACATCAAGTTCTGTAAGCCTGATCTAAAAGAATCTCACATATGCTTTATGGTAAATATGAAATGCCGCTCCCGTCGTATGAGTATTCATATGTGGAATGATACGAGAGATCTTTACATGCTATTTAAATTGGCTGACCATTGCGACTTGGTTAAATTAGAGATAATTAATAATACGAGGAATGGAGAAGTATTCTTTATGAAAACTTATTTTACAACTATTAAAAACTATCGAAAAACATCAGATTTTGCTGGATTATAAACGTTTTTAGTAGGTTTAAAAATGATGAAGAAAAAGTCTTGTACGAGAAATGGTCAACTTCACACTCTCGGCGGAGAGTATCTTCAGTATCTCTGGTCTGTAAATTTCTGCTTCACCTGTTATTAATGTGACAATGCAAAGTTTCCATGTGACTGAGCCTTAATAGAATCTTTCTTCCTAACGGTTGCACTTCAACAAATTGCTGTCTGTAAGCAATATATAATAATACTTATTGGATCATATTATACTTGTTCATGTTATATTCGACTTGTATTTGATCTTTATCGAAAAACATATATACTCTCTAAAATGTATTAGATACATATTTATATATATCTTGTTTAATCAACAAAAAAACATTAAATATCAATCTAAAGATCATTAATAAATCTACAAATGATATCGAAAAAATGTAGATAGAGAGTTACATAATATAAAATTATTTGCCTTTATTCTAGCCAAAGGAAAATACGATACAAGTAAACGGATCGATTTTATTGAAACATAATTATTAAATGTATATGTTAATATTTGTGATAATAATGATTTCAATGATATCTACGTACCACCGTCAACAGCAGCATGACTATTTATATTTTTTATCTTTATTTATTATGTTAAGTCTAGAATATATTTTATTTTAATATTTATTATACGTTATAAGTTAAAAAAGTCAAATTAACATACAATAACTTCCTTGTAAAATATAATTGCATCACTTAACTATAATATTTCATTTTAACATACTAATTTATACCATAAAGAATCAAAATTTAAAATCGTAGTCACTTTACTTATTCTATACAATGGGTATTTATAAAAATTGTAAATTATCTATCATAATCGTATTTGATGAAAATTAACTGTAAAATTAAAACTTTTTGGAAACTCGAAACTTTCATGCAAAACAATCAATTGATTTACTTTGAAATTCATTATATAATACATATTATAATTGAGTGTATTTATAAGTTATGTGTACAAAAAAAAGTAGTGTGTACAGAAAGATAATGGAGAGGGGAGGACATTCCATTGTCACCTTAAACGCCATTCAGAGACACTGGAACTGCCTGGGTACATACTACGGATGGCTCCAGAAAGCCTAAACCCAGTTTGTTTGACCGGTGGGATACCGATGTCCTGGGCGATCGAAAGTAGATGACAGAGAGTCTTTGTATATGATAAATATACACAAGATAGCTGTGTACATATACAACTTATCACAGAGAGATATTATGGTATTTGAAATTGAATTTTCGTTATTATAGTGTGGGTGGATTTATGTATTTTATTTAAATAATACAATGCTTAGTACGCAGCTGATTTAAGCCATGAAATCAGCATTTATATGCTCTACATTAAAAGTGCATGAAATTGAATTAAATATATGCAATTATATAACTACTTAAAATAAAATCAGACTAAGTTAAAGTAAGTCTGCTGCTTAACCAATGTAACTGTAGAATACTACAAGCATCTGTAATATATTCAGTTTTAATATAATAATAAAAAGGGCCATTTTACATTTTGCCTCGAAACCTCAGACTCGTAACACCAGAGTTAGCCGGTCCGCTAATATGATGAAATATTTACATTTTATGATGCGGTGGGGTCCAACATTCCCGTTGGAAGTGATGTTGACCAGGTGATATTAATTAACCCCCGAATTCATTATAACATGAGACTACATGGTTGAAAACCTCATTCAGTTGGCCTGCTCACCTGCCCACTCTTAAAGCCCCGGTTGTAAAATAACGCTGAGTCAGACGTTGGTAATATTGCAAAGTATTATTTTACAGTTTTTAGTCCAGATTTTCATAAAATGGCCCTTTTTGATAATTCGTTTTGAATAATTAATTACAACAATATAATCTAACGCAAATTTATCTATCTCCACGGTAGCCAAGAGGTTGCTGAGCGTGCTTTGTATCCGTAGATTTCGGATTTTATTCCCATATCTGCTGGATTTTTATGAATTTAAAAATGTATAACAAGATATGAAAATCTATCAACATAGACCTTGATAATGCGGAAATCATTATAATCTATTTATGGAATAGTTAGAAATCCATATACAATATAATCATATCGATATTTTTAATTCATTTTATTTTTACGCGTTAAAGAAATTATAAATTGTAAGTTTAAAGTATTTAAAACACACCGTGAAAAATAAGCAATGTCCAATTCTAAAAATTCACATCATCTATCTAAGCTAAATCTCACACAGGTGGAAGATATCAATAAACGAGGGAATCTCGTTAAACATCTCCATTGGTCTCCGCATTGGCGTGTCTACTGGCAGGTTAATTCTTCATTTAAGAATAAATAATGTAGCAATGAAATTCGCCCACCTCGAGGTACAAGTAAACTTAAATAAAAGCTTTTAAAAAATAGCTGATGTTTTTGATTTATCAGGTAGTTATTGGTGACCTATATACCAATAATAGACGGATTAGCAGAGTTGTCAGAGATAACTAAAATAAATGCGTCATCGAATATTTTATATATCCCTCTTTAGTTGTAAGCTACAATATGAAATCATGACTAAAATGATAGCAGTTGAATAAAGCCACGGATAGTATCCATATACATACATACAAGTACAGAAGTTTCAGAAATTTCTTCTGAAGCCTTTCTACCATAAGATAGTATTTTTTATTAACTTAAATGTTTTTATTAAATGTGTAACTTTTCGCAAACTCTAAGAAGAAACATATTTGTTATAATTAGACTCAATGTGAGGTATTGGCATGAATTAATTTCCTCACTTATTAATTATATTAAAAGTAAACAGCGAATCACGTCATTGCAAAATGCTTCATTTGATGAGGATATTTTTCACCGCCTGATTAAAAAATATTTCGGCTATGAATATTATGGCATTCGAAAAAAGAAACTTTGTAGGAATTATTATCAAATTTTATAAAGCTTTTAATCCGTTCAACATTTACATAGACGTTGTGTAATATTCGATGGGAAATGAAAAATGATGATATTTACATTACCACCAGGATCGCCATTACGGAGGCTGTTCGTAATGAAGGAAGCCGAATTCATTATACCTGAGGGATATAATAGACTCCACTTTGGCACCACTAGGGCCCCGTGACGTCACGTAATGAGGTGAGATTATGCGTGTTGTGTGTCACGGCGCCTTAATAATAAGGGCTGCTAAATGTGGAAGCAGAAGTGACAAAGAGCAACCGATGTTGCCATATTGAAAATAATTTATTCATAGACAAAAAACAACAAAACTAAAAAACAACTTATAAATTTTTACATTTTATTTAGTCCACGTTTGTATACCATATCCGCTCTAAAAGTAGAGAATATTGAGTTTAATAGTAAGAATATTAACACTCCGTAAATGCAGTATATGGATCTCCGCATTGCCAATACTTAGTTTACATATTATATTACGTATATTATTTTCTCAACTCACTGGGCATCTAGTCTCGTATCTTTAAGGTTTTAACAGTCCGCCAACTGTGTGAATTGAGCCCACAATCTTCGGCCCCAAAGCTGGCATGCTAACCTTTTGACTAAAGGGTAGAATATTTATGTTGCCAATACATCATGCCGGACAACATGTAATGCCATAGTATGTAGATATAATATATGTTTATTTAGAGGATTGGTTGTCGTTCAGCATTAGGTAAGCTGACACCAACCCTTTGACTGAAGCTTAATGACTTAAGCCTTGGTTTACGGTGATTTATAGGCATATGATCGTATTGGCCAATTTATTATGAAAGTTTTGATGTGAAAATACAATGTATTTACTGTGAAATGGTAAATAGCAATCAACTGTGCGAAACGTGTTATTATTTACTTATTTTAAAGTAGTATATTTTTGAATATATGCATACACTCAACAGATTATTTATCAATCTGTATTGGTTGTGAACTAATCGTTCGACCTATGCTCTGGATACAATTACTCATTAAACTCACATTCAATATTGTATATCGGATTGAATGCCATGAATTCGGGGATTCCGTGTAGTATAATTATTTAAAGGCGCAGTTTCTATTCAGGATGACGCAACGACATTCAGGGTGAATGCGTGTCCTAAAATAAACTGACAATTTAAAATATGCCGCTAATTTTTACGATTTTAAAAGTACATCTTTACAATTTATAAGCGTTGTTCGATTGCGTACTTTTCCATAATTCTATCTCAACGTATACCAAAGACAACAAACAAAAATGTCTACTTTTGTTTTTCCACAAAAAGTGGCGCCAAATTTACGGGTTCTTTTATGTATATTATATTTTTTCTACCTTAAAATATAAGTCTCTTATTTGTGAACACCTGCGTGTTAATATATTAAGTCTGAAGATTTTTCTTTAGTATTTCTTATAGTTGATATTATGTAATGTGTTTTAAGCAATTTACGCCAGTTTAATTATGAAAAAATATGGCAAAGATAAAATTGTGCACGTATTTCGATATTTATTATTCAATAACATTATATAATTAACGGATGTGGCAATACTGGCCAAAATTATAACTTGGCAACGATCCGCCTAATTGGGGTGATACCCTACCGAGAAAAACATTATTATTGTGATGCGAACTCCATAGTCTCGTTATCTATGTCATCGTTTTTACCCTTCTTCGGCTTGACAATGCGCGACATGGCTGGATATTTCAAAACAATACCATTAATGTAATACAATTTGTTGTTTATTAAAATTTTGCGTTAACGAGAAAGTTGCGAGCTGTTTTCCGCTTAAAAACAGTGAAGTTGAAAATCATTATTTTTGATTCTTGTCTCTTTAATAAATAACAATTCGTTTATAAAATGATAATCTTTTGATTAAAGAATGCTATTATGCACGTCAACAGTACACATTTTCAATTTTTATTTTCCAAAAATATATTTGTATTAGGGCAAATTAATTTTTTTTTTCGTGTTTTTAATGATAATACCTTAATTGAACTGGCATTAAGTAAATTTAATTGCGATTATGAGACAGCGATCTTGGTATCGATTTATAAAAAATATCATGTATAATATTAATAATATCATCAATACTATGCGCTTAGCCTATCTAGCAAATCTTCGAGTCCACCGCGAAGTCAAACCATAAGCTAAATACATGCTTAACAAGCTTACTCAACTAGTTAAAACTTCCAATCATTACAATTTTTATTTCATATTGTAATTTTTAAATATCAAAATAAAGCTTTATTTTTAACATCATCTGACTTTACTGCTGAAATATCCATCTGTCTTTAAATTTTTAG
Organism: Rhyacophila evoluta; assembly: GCA_022683975.1. Lineage (NCBI taxonomy): Eukaryota > Metazoa > Arthropoda > Insecta > Trichoptera > Rhyacophilidae > Rhyacophila > Rhyacophila evoluta. The sequence continues at coordinate 10,870 of JAGVSQ010010412.1, forward strand.
ATTATTAAGTTTAATCGATAAAATAGGAAAAACCTCGTTCAATTATACTGTGTAATATTAAAGATTATTAAAATGAAACAATTGGGTATATTTGAGATCTTATAAATTGGATGTATTTTATTTAAAACAAATTGTAAGTATAAATAGTTGTAATGCAACCATTATAGCAGCTAGATATTAATCAATAAAATCGTTACAGTAAAGTTAATTACTTTTTCAGTGATGGATATAAATTTTTATAAATTTAAAGTATGTGAATATATCCAGCGTTGTTGTAAATTCATTTATTAAACTTATATGTGTACATTTAAAATCAACAATACGAACGCAATTTCATTTGGCATATACAAACCGCGTAAAGTTTTACTGTATCAATCCGGCTCCATATTGGCCGCGAGAAATTAATTTCGAATTTTAATTAAAATGTTGGCAATTGTAGAACATTTGATATGATGAACACGGTGTTTTAATTAATGTCTACAATGCAGGTGACAGAGTGGCTGAATGCGAGGATCCAACCGTCGGGCAAACGAGGTTTCATACGTTTTCGCATCCTAGCAAAACACCCCATTCGTGGAAGTTTGCTCCAAGGGTTTTATCGTATAGTAGTGTAAGCCTGATCTGTAAACTTTCCTATCTGTTCCCTAGTTAGTATCAGGTGAAACTTTACTGAAAGCTTGCTACTGTATTATGAATGGAGAATATATAAGTTTAATAAACCTACTTTGAAATACCTTTCAGAAATTATGTATTCAATTGACGTTAGTAAATTTTCGCTTTAATTTTATTCCACAAATCTGTTCTTATCCTTTCAATTTTTATATAAATCGTTATTTTCTATTTGATTTTCGCCTTTCCATAAGATACTTCTTAATCTACAATTCATATACTAATATATTGAATTCAAATAGTTTTAGTTGTAAGTAAAATAATAGTGATCATTTAAGAATGAAAAGTAAAAAATGGTCAGTGTTAACACGTACCTGCGATAACTTATAAAGGACGCTTCGTGTTGGTGTGTCACAAACTAATCAATGTGTATAGAATAGTTCAACGATATGATTAACATACTGTAAAATGGAGTTATTTTAAGCAATTAAAACCAATTTCGATCCAATCAAAAATTGACGCAACTGAAAGCATATTTTTTTTCTAAAAATTAGTGGCTTTTTCAGGAAAGGATGGTAAATTGGAATTATGTATGACCATCTTGACATGGATATTCAAAGAAATATCGATAAATAATACATCTTGCTTCACTCATATGAATTATTATTTTTAATTTCATAAATAAAATTTCACTACTTAAAAAAATACATTATAAAATACAAACAAAAATATTGAACGAAGTTTTATAAATGTATCTTATTTAATCAGCTTAGTGTAAGCTTTTTACCAACTACAGCGGTAGAATAATGTTGAGTTTTGTATTTTTCAGTATACACATAGTCAAAAAACAAATTTTCAGAGTTTATCTACGAAAAGTTTACCTAACAATACTTCCCAGCAATGCGATTTATCAAGGACGAATAATCAGAACTAATGATCAGAGGGAAAGTCGAAGCATACTTTTTACAGAGCTAGAACGATCAATTTTTCAAGCTTAGAAAACAAACAAGTCAAGTTTATAAACATTTTTTCTCATCACAATGCCAAAAAAAAAACAATTTGTAAATTATTCACGTAAGAGTTCGGAAATAAAACGGCCAAAATATAATATCTATTGTATTTTATATAAAAAAATATAACGACAAAAACAAGATATTTTTCTACTGTTTAAATTTTCTGATCACTTAGTTATTAATTTTCATGTATTTAATGCAAAAGTGATACATTTTATTTATTATAGTAGAATTACGTGAAAGTCTGTTATATTAAAGTAGATTTTCTGAATGCATTATTTTATTAAAAAAATAAACCGAAAAATACACAAAGTAGTGTTGTTTGCATATTTGAAGTCGTTTGTTCTTATATAAAAAAAAATTGAACATCTTTATCTGATCTAATGTCTCCCCGGTTAGCGTAGTTGGTAGCGTGCGCGCCAAGCAATCCGGGGAATGCGG
>JAGVSQ010010413.1:0-12932 GCA_022683975.1 Rhyacophila evoluta
CGCATTTCCGGATTGCTAGGCGCGCACGCTACCAACTACGCTAACCGGGGAGACAAAACGTCTGGTTAAATTAAATTAAAATTATATTTATCTGAAATATTATATTTACAAAATTAATTACTTACACGCCTAGACAATAAAATTTGGTATATGAAGGAGTGAATGATTATCACCTGTACCCGAGTAATAAGGTTCGAGCTTTAAATATGACAGTTTTGTTGTAATATGATTTGACCAAAACATAGCTGATGGCTCGGACAATTTAAAATTCCTGATAACTTATCTGACAACATCAGTGCTGCAGGGATCCGCCGTTTTTTCATAGAAATAAGGAATAATGATAATTACGTATATCATAAAACAGGTGTTCTCAGTTCACACATAAATATAATATCCCCTATCGCGCCACAATAAAAAACTCATCAACGTGACCCCAACAAATATAATATTTATAAACTACACACTAGCCATATACGATAACTCTGAAATAATGATAATTAGCGGATATAATCATGCATGACTGCTATTTTCATTAATTATGCCCTGTTAATGTCTAGCCACGCTGAGAAGAGACCTTATTTCTCGCCGTGAGATTTCTTAATTTTTTTAAAAGCTAGAAAATTATCCTAGTCGCAATGGCCAACCGGTCCGACAAATTGACTGTAACTATGCATATTGTGTTTTGTTTTGTATTGCCTATTAATACTTACCGGAACACTTGTAAGTGACGATACAAATGTATACATATATTAGGATATAAATAAATTATGATAATGCGATTTTTAATTTTGCAAAAAAGTTTTTTGAAGCAAGAATACAGTAAAATACGATTTATAAGTAAAAACACAGTACGTGATACGAATTTGCTGCCTTTTTGCTTAAAAACGTTGGTTAAGGTATTGTTTTTCGTTTATGAATTAAGAATTAATTAAATACTATTAAGCATCAATGAACAATATTATAAATTGTCTTTTCTCAAAGCCTTAGCTGCGTTATCGCTTATGAGATATTTAAATGATAATCCGGATTTTAATATGTTTTAGATTAATACATTATAAGTGACTCGTTCTCATGATTTTGATATGGTTGGTAGCATTTTTGCCATTATCCCTTTTCAAACTCGGGTAATGTATTAGGTGTAGATAGTACGGTGAACAAATAAATGATTGCAATACGTGATATATAATATGTATAGATTTATTTCTATTCGATTTGTTTTAATTTAAATGAAAATATTCTCAAAACTATGATTGAATTTCACTGCTTTGAATCATCATATTAGTTATGTCAATCTCAGACACAGGCTTTGAAATATAAAATGATACGAGATATTTTGAAACGTTACTGTGATGTGTCGACAATGTTATTTCTTGGCTTCATTTTTTCAACGAGGCAAAATTACCATAAAATAAATATTGGTCAGAGTTTTTGATGAACGGAGCCAATGTGTGGTTAGTCGATATAAAATATTTTATGCTCCGTCGAATTAAAATAATATTAATCAGTTTTGATTAAAAAATCTGTAGTCATATGGTATTTCTGGGAATATTTATAATAAATTCGTTTGGCAATACATACATATTAATCATCAAAAATCGTATGTTATCATCATGGCTGATTGGAGGTTTAATGGAACTTCTTAGGATCCTAAATTGACTACGAGGAAGCATTTATAATCACAGTGTACTCTCGATTATCCATGCTAAGCTGGGGACAAGGGCCCCGCATAATCCAAATTATAGTAAATAGACGAAATATGTTTAGTTTGTCATTATCGAAGAATTATTATCTGTCAGGCCTGGCTAACTCAAACTATTCCAAAGACCTCACGTTGCCTTACAATTTTCACTTTCTTCCAAAATGTATGGTTTTTTGTCTTTCTAGATATCGTATGTCTGTATTGTTGTATAACTTACTTCACAGATTTCTCGCGTGAAATAATGTTTTATACCCTCGGCAAATATAATAAATACAATACTGTTTTTAACATACATTGATATACCTCATATAATACAATTTACAATAAATATAATGTCAAAATTTGGCACGGATAATCCGCGAACCGGACAATCAAAAGTACCTTTTTGTTCCAAAGAAGCCCTGTTTTATTTATTCAGTGTATCCTTTTTCATATTTACTGTGGGAAATATTTCAAAAAAAGTCTGGACGCAACAACTCAAAAATCAAAAAAAACGTTTACGAGCATTTGTCGCTAATATTAGGCACGACGATACATCGTTATTCAGCAGTCAAATGGTTAAGAGGCCTCAAACTATTGAAGAAAAATATCATACAATAATATTAATTATAATTCACAAATGATATACATTGTTTTGCTAATTAAAAACGTTGAGACAGATTGTATCAGGTAATTTTAACACCGCTTCTTTTGTACGAATATAAATAATTGTTTAATTATTTCTGGGAATTTTTTAGCGTCATTTATCCGGTACTTTTTAACAAAGTACATAAACAAAGCAAATGTTACAAAACCTATTATAAAATAACTTTTATAATATTTATAGAGTTTTACTTTGGACACAAAACATACGTAAGATAAAAAAAAATCAACACTAATTAAAAGCAATTTCTATGTTTTTTAATAAATAACGAAATATGTAAACTTGTTTGGGCTATTTAAAATAAGACTTGTATATAAATTTGAACAAATTATATATAAAAATATATTGTCAATGAGAATAGATTTGTTTCTTTTCATAGATAAAAAATTATACACACAAATCATATAATAAAAAAAGAATTTAAAAAAAATTAACCAAAATGATATGTTTTGTGCTATGATTTCTATAAGATTTTTTTAAAGCGATTTCTTAATGATCCATAAATTATAATTATTATATATTTTTTCTATAAACGCTAATTAAAAAACATGAATTATTCGAATGGTAATTCCTTACATTTCAACTCCTAAAACACCTGCAAACTAATTAAAATTTGGATATGTCATAAATATTTTTATAATTTCCATATTCACAAACGCATTACTGGAATATCGATGACATTTAACAGTTAAAAAAACTTTCACCGTACGTCTTTTTAAACGTTTATACGAATTTAAATATTTCTTTATGTGACAACACTTCTAGTAAAATGTTGTGTTTTTTAAATAACGTACAAATTACAGGTTGGAACATTACTAATGCTCACCCACTATTTATTTTATTATCAATACTAAGTTATTGCTTGTAATACTATGTATTACACTTTATTCACAAGAAAACTAAATGCTGGTTCAATCCCTACATTAAAATTATTTATCTACAAAGCGTTCATAGATTCTCTCTTACAGCTATTAAATTATTAATTATTCTTGTCATTTTATACGATAAATTAATTGGTGTTTATTGAAATACGTTTATAATGTATTAAAAAGTGTCGTTTTTTATGCAAAATGATTTCGCTGCTGAAAGCCACCTATAGGCATACATACGTAGTGCATTTTTACTCTTTGTATTATAGAATTCCTTACCGACAAATTTAGTTAAATTACGTTTAAACATACACAGAAACCATCGTACTAGATGAAGAATATTTATTTACCAGTATTATAATACAGGTGTGCTTCTGTCTGTCACAAGAACTCCTCCCAAACGTTGAACGGGAGCGATGTGAAATTTTCACATGTCATTTTGACTGCAAGTCCTAGGTCAACAGTTTTACTTTTAATTCTTTCATGTTATATCATCACTGCTTGTCAACAAGAGACTAAAATTAATAGATACAGCCAAATATTGAAATAAATTTATAATAATAGGATGAATAAAATTAATTTAAATAAAGGATGAGTTTGAATCTATCTCGGCAAAGCTTGGTAACATAGACAGTTAATATATTTAAGATATATAAAATGGCTAAATACGACATAATTATCGAATAAATTTATAAGGTTTTAAATTATCTTCAAAAATGTATAATTAATTAATATTATAAATTCAAATGATTTTATCTTTAGAATCATATGGTGTGCCATACATCACTCATTCTATTTGCATTTCAGTTACATTAACAAATTTAAATTGTAAAAATAAAGTCTCTCGTAGATCAAAGATCATTCTGTTAAAATATATGATTGTTTGGACTGGGCGTTTCTTTGAAAATTTGAAAGACGAAGTTGAATTTATTGAATAAATAATCTCCGAATATGATATGTGTTATTGGAAATTTTACAGTCTGTCAGTTTATATCCAACGACGTTAAATTATAAACACTATTTTTTTTATGTAAGAATCGTTGCTAATAATTTAGCACCAATACACACAATAATATCTGGCATCTTTTAGCATTAGCTCGGTGATTAAAGATTTTAAAAACTTGCATTTTTTTTCGATTGGACCTGAGTTTTATAATGAGGCATTTCTACGAAGTTTACCTAATATATATTGGACAATTTATTATATGGCTTAAATCCGTGTTTCTTTAACCCATTCGCGGCGGGATGATAATATTGCGAATAACCCTCAGTGCGGCAACTTTTGATCATGATTATTTTTGCGATTTTTTTTTCTTAAAATGATTGGTATAAACATTGCTTGGTTAAAATAAAATTGTGCATACTATAGAGCACTCCAATCAAATGTCATATAAAGCTACTTCGTGTCACATAATACGTCATGTTTAAAAACATGTGATATAAAAAGGTTTATTACCGTCATTTTTGTGGCTAAATTAGAGTAAAATTTTTTATTCTATGATTATTAAGCATATGCGTTAAATAATTTAATATTTATAATCAGACAACGTGTATAAATTATAAAAAAAATGCGGTGAATTTAAAATGTCAGCTCATTTTAGAAAAGCTTTAGTATTGAATGTTACGTATACATATTATTACTCGTCACACAATTACTAACCACTAACATATTTACACATGGAATATCGTAGTAAGTAACTTGAATCCACGTGTTGAATAATATATTACAGTTACGCTGAAGACCAGGCAATCATAAGTCATTGTTATCATTAATTCATGTCATTTCCTAATGTCCCATCTTTAAAATTATGTGGTGTCCATTTCAAACGATTCGCTTGCTTCAGTGCCCGCACTTCCTCAAACTAGCGGCAGTACTAACCAACAAATGGTCTGTAAATTATTTGTGGCTATACTCATGGCTAGATTAGTACGCCAGATCAAGTCACATGCGTTCAACTAAATCATCTACATCATTCGTCTCATTTGTAACTTATACATACGAAGATTTATATTACGATATATTTCCTTGAAAATATAAAAAAAAAAAAAATAGACACCAATGGAATCTACCATGTTAGGAATCCACTTTGTTTTCCTTACATTTCTTAACGTGCGAATAGCTAAGTAATTTATATAACTAGCAAGTTGTATTCCCGGTAGCTGAGAGATAAGCATGCGCTCCTCGCATCCAAGTACGGATTCGATTTTCACATCTGCTAGATTTTATAAAAATTCGAAAATGTACAAATGAATGGCTATCGGGTTAAATACTTATCGGACATCCGATTCTCGTGAAACATATTCTATTTCGACATGTCTCCACATTCCGGAAATCCATATGCTCCACTTTCAGAGCGGAAATAATAAATAAGTAGATGGTTAGGGTTCAAATGAAAAAATACAGCAAGGGCTACAGATTTTAATTTTTGACTCCTAAAATGACATATTCATCGTTTTAAGATCAATTTGTCAAATAGACCGCCCGCCAAATGTTCGGAAGATGAAAAACAAATTTCATTTAAATACTTACATACAAATAGACGAAGGTATTTGAGCTATTTTAGTTAGATGTAAAATGAAAGAATAGAATTAAAGTATTTAATTTTTATTTGTTTTTTAAATCACGCATCGTTTATATTCGACAAAGTAATTAAACAAATATTGTAACAGCGAGGAATGCTGAAAACGAAAGTTTTGCAATCGCCACGTCTGTGCTTTTTGATTTCGACTTTTTCATATTACTATACTTAAAGTAAAAGAAAAATTTACGACATAATTTGAAAATACGAAAAAAACTGTAATCTAAATTGATAGAACACTGCAAACTATACGATAGTTAGCAAAGTCAAATTAGATTATCGGATATTTATTTACTCGTAAAATTTATTATTGATAACTGAAGCTATTTTTGATTAGTTCTTTTTATTCCAAACTGATGTTTCACTGTATTTTTCTATGTAAATCAATACGTAGATACATCCTTTTGGTTTACAGGTTTTTGTTGTATTTTGTAATGATACCACTTAAGAATCAGTAGTTTGAATAAATCTACAGCTCGCTTGGCATGCCCTTTATCCATTTTAATTTGTTTAATAGATGCATTGGCCTGAAACATCAAGGATGAAAGAAACCGCGAGATTGTTATTCATATCGTCACTTATCATTGCTCACTGCATTGTTGAGCACACCGCCGTTGCCACAAATCATTATAGCGTGTTTCACATAAAATATTATAGTATTATTGGTTAAATTTTATACCGTTAGCATTTAATTGTATTGCATAATTATGCCGTCAAATGGAATGAAAAGCCACTAAGTAACAAATTGGGAGCTTTTAAATAGAGCTTATTGACACCAAATTAGAATAATGTCGGTATTCTGTAGCTACGCTGAATACGTCCTATATAGTATTTAGTATTTTCCATGCCATCTTAATCTATTGGACTTGAAGAGTAGGCTGATCAGTTTCTTGAGAAATCTACATCTCGTGGTCAAAACAGGCCAATAGCCATGAGTAGCATAGTCGGTTTTTTATCTCCTCATTTCGAAAGTGGGGATATTATTATATCCCAGCATACGTTGCAAGCATTATATTTTTCTCGGTATATCGTCGCCAATATTGTAGGAATACTTAACTTGACTTTTTGGTGAAAGTGACTTTTCATATTATTTGCAATCTCTTGTATCGTTGGCACATGTTTCTATTAACAGATGGCCAACAAATTTGGCCATCGCAAGATACGTGTTCCTGCAATATTGGCGACGATGTGACTACTTTGACATAATTCACAAATAAACTTCTTCAATTTTCTTTTATGACAACTTCAAACTGACCAAAACTCAACTCCTCAAGAATAAAAAGCTCTGTAAGTTCGGTTTCTCATTTACCTAGAATTCTAATCAATTCTACCAAAACGGGCACTGCCAGAACGCACGCACTGAATATACAATATGTATCAGTTCTTTATTGAGCTGAGCTTTTTATGGTGAATTTTTGGATGGTCTAGCACTATCCCAAATATCAGTCAGACAAAATAAGTATTTGAATAGTTTCCATCACCATTCAAATCGCTTATATTAAATCTCTTGCATCTTGCTGTCCAAGAAGGATAACTTTTTACGCTCTTTAATTTCAAAGAGAAGGGTCTAATTTCTAACAAAATTTGTCTATATAAGAATTTATTTGACTAAAAATACATGATTATATACTGTCATCTTATGTGCATATACCGTGGCTGAATGAAAATAAATTTATATGTTAAATATATTGAAAGTTCTTTCAAGTTTTTCGACTCAAATTAGAAAGCCTTATTACCGATCCAGATTTTATAATCGATTTACTAGTAATGATATCGTAAAAATCGTGTATTTAAACATCACTCTTGATAAAAATTATAGTTTACATTCTAAATATACATATAATTTACGTTGGATTGAATTTGGTGATTTACTTTTTGTTAAGATGGGTTATTTTCTATTAAAAATATATGTTTGGCTGATTTTCGAACTTAATTGTTTTTCATTATTTCTTAAAACATTCTCTATGGTTGATGGGAATGGTATTTATAAATATCTTGCCTTATTTAAAAAAAGTTCTGTATGGAAAATTATGGCCGAGTAAATGAACTTGCTGGCTTGTCAATTATATCAGTGATCCACAACCGCTGTATAATGTGCCGCGAGATGATGCTGTGTGTACTGTGGCGCATTTACCCTATATCAGAAAACACGAGGAATATCGCCATAAAGGCGGAATTTCTTTTTTTTTTTTCTTGTAGTGTGCCGCGAAATTTTGGAAAAAAGTCAGGTGTGCCGTAAAAGAAAAAAAGGTTACGTATCACTGAATTATATGCCACTAAAGACCGCGAGATTTTGAGTCCTGTAACAAGAAGACCATGTCCAAGTCCAAGTTTGTCTCCCCGATCAACGTAGTTGGTAGCGTGCGCGCCAAAGGGAACGTGGGTTCGACTACTCATCTGTCGGATTTAAAACTGACTAACAGCTCTCGTGAAAAATAATCTGTCGAGACGTCTTCACATTGCGGAGATTCTTATACTCCACTTTCGTAGTGGATATTTTCACACTGTGTAGATCCATATACTCCAATTTAGGAGTGAACATGATATATATATAACAAGAACACGAAGATTTTTCAAACTTAAGATGTATGTGAATACTGATAGACTAGTCAAACAACCTATTAAATATTTCCATAATCCAACCTTACGTTCGATATAAATCAGGCATATTTCGGAGTACTGATATCGAGAAGCATTTTACTTTATTTTAAGTAAATGTCCAAGAAGAATATATTATTTATCGAAGACTTAGCTTACTACGCTTTCTAGTGTGCTGAAGTTAAAATAAATATGATTTGCCTACTATTAATTCTCAATATACATTAATCATCATTGTAGCAAAAGTGTCCAAGTGAAGTTGTCCGATGTGAGCATACAATTGTCAAATCAGCACACCACAATTCGACCGCGTGCACTTGACTTCACTCCTCCGTGTTATTGTTCCCTCTGGAGTGACATTCGAACAGTCGTGACTCATGAGTCGTGTGCGTCCGGAGCACGTATTACATTACCCAACAGTGAAATGACAGTCCTCGCACATTAGAATCGCGGAAGCCTCGCTGTGTCAGTCTCGTGTCTCTAACAATAATATGGCTCTCAAGCAGTTGTCTACTCGTGTAATAAGAAAACACAAGTGTCAAAAATATCTTGCTGAAATTGTATTGATATACTAAAAACTATAAAACTAAAGTTCAAAACATACATACAAATTTACTTAGATAACCAATCAGTGTACTAGATAAACGTATTAATTTTTCACTTGCTATCCTGTGTTGCATAATACTTATATTTTATTTTTTTCCAAATATACTGATTACCATTTCATCATACTTAATTCTTTATCATAAAAACTCATATGATTTCAATAATGGAATTTCGAAATAAAAATTTGCATCAAAATCAACGGAAATAATCAGTTTTTACTACATCTGTCATATGCGTGTGTGTAATGTGTCACCTTGGCATGTGTGCTGAGAAGCGTCAATCACTCATTTTAATGATTTCAAGACGCCTCAGATGAGAAGAGAGGGAGTAAATATTTTGAGTGATTGAGCGTAGTTCTCAGTCAATGAATGGTATCTGTCATGGAATGTCGTCTCTCTGATTCCGTCGTTATTTCTTGCACTTACGTTTTATTATTTGACTTGTAATATACAGTAAAATTGTTTTTATAACTTATTAAAATAATTAATTTAGCAAATGTTTCATATTTTGAATTAAATATATACATTTATAACTGTCTGCTTGGAGTCTAGCACCGTGGCTTTTAGTATCATAAGCAAAAAGTTAACTGCGTTCAATTTTGTCAGTTTAATAGTATAGTCTCCCCGACATCGTAGTTGGTAGCGTGCGCGCATATCATCCGGGTAATGTGGGTTCGATTCCCAATTTGTCGGATTTTAAAAATCCTAAAATGTAGGACTGTATACCCATTGAGTTGAGCAATTGTCTGACAAACGAGGGAAGATTCATATACTTCACTTTCAAACTGGATATCTTCAGACTGTATGGGTCCATATGCTCCACTCTTGGAGCGATTATGGTATAAAATAGGTATGTTCATTACCACTCTATACTGCTAATAACGAACTCTGCCCGACAACAATGCGTTTTTTTATCACCAACTTTGCTACATTCTTTCATAGATTTTTTTTTAAGCTACATGATCAGCAGCAGATGTTTTTATGAACCTAAAACATTATTTGATGTAAAGTTTTATGGGTAAAACAGTATAGTATATTAAATGAATTTATTATATTACATTTATAAATAGTGACGGACAGCGGTTCCGTTGGTTAAATGATTTTAGCAAACCAGTGTCGGTTCAAGTATCCCCATCGTTTCAACGCAAAGTAAACACTGTCGAGTCATCGGGTTTAATGTTACGCCGCTAATGTGCAACTTAAAAGCACGAACCCGTTGCTAAAAGTTCCACCCGTTTATCGCACTATGATTCTACATATCAAACTCTTTCACGTATACAGATATATTTTTTTCATCCCGTCAAAGTCTGGCACGGTTTTAAAACAGTACATTACCCCAATTTTAAAGTCGTTATTTAAAGTAAAAAAAAACTTATATTAAAATATTATAATCCAAACATATCGACCGTGGAAAGGATATAATCGCCTAGCTTAATTTAACCCAGCTTCGTCCCGATTAAACTCAAACTTATTTTTTATTTATTATATCTAATTTTATTCTTTCTGTTTTCACAAATTTAATTCAGTACTTGGCTCTATACAATTATTGAGTATCCTATTGATCATCAGCCTTTACCAGTTTGATGCAAATAAATAGTTGAACATATTTGGTAGGGCGTCCCATAAAATCATATGTTTCTTATAAATTTGAATATGAATAGTATCACGGTTAATTTATAAATAATATTTTTAATATTATGTGCAACTTTTACATTGTTTCTATTGATAACTTGGGACTAATTTGTGTGACAGACAAACATACTTAACACAGACAGATTTGTTTATAAACGGTCTACTGTTAATAAACTTTCAACGAGTTTAATAAATATCTTAAAGAATTTGAAAATTTTCTTTTTCTCCGCCAATAATCGAGCTTTTAGATTTATTAGCTGGGCGTATACTGTGCCGTAACAGACGTGAAGTATCCTATAAAGTGTAAAGAATATTTCAGAAGTATTTTTTTATAATATCCTAGCTAGATTTGACATACGTTAGAGAACCTATTAACCATTATATATTCTGATACAGCTCTAATAGAGGCAAGTATGTATGTGAACAAAGAAATCTTCTAGTACTCGGTTAGATGTTCCAGATTATTAAAAATTTAGGAAAACAAAACTGTATTGTAATGGTTTACCGGCATAAAAGAATATCTGAAAGACTTTAAAAGCTCTTCCTCTCTAATTGATACATGAGACACTTACATTAGATATGATTATACATTAAAAGAAATGTTGGGAATCAAGTTGTCAGAGTTTAAATACAAGACAAGTGTGGATAAAAACAATGTATTTTTTAAATTAAGCTATTTGCAATACCAACACACTCAAAGCGCATCCTTCCAATGAAATTCAGCACGATTGACATGAGTCGGAATGTTTTGTAGAGGAAATAGTAAAGACAATATGATTACATTTTTGTGTTTACGTTTAAGGATACAATGCAGTTTCAATCAAATATGATTTACTTCGCTGAACCAAGCGTATTGTATGTAGCTTGGATGGCAAACTAAGGATTTTATTAATTTTTTATAATGAATTCAAATCGATCATATATTGCTCACAACTTATATTATATACTACAATATATTTTAACTGTGAAAGTGTGAATAGATTTTAATAACATGTTTCTCTTTCTTTTCAGGTGAGTTTCTTATTAAATTATTCAATGAGAGGTACTCCTAGGTAAGTTTCTAAATTAAATTCTAGATATTTCATGTATGTTAAAATTATTTAATTTCAAAGATTATCCTAATCAAGCTCCATCAAAAGATGTCCGCTTCATAAATGAAGTATATACACCACCCCTCAATGTGAAGACATGCTTAAACAAAAAAATTTCACGACAATTGGTTGTCAACCGATTTTAAAATGATTAGGCATCCAATCCTGCATATTTGAATATTTAAAAATCCAACAGTTGTGAGAATCGAATCCGCAATTTTCGGCTCTAAAGCACGTGCGCTAATATTTCGACCACCGATGAGACAATCAATAATATTACTATAAATAAAATACTGATATACATATTAACCAATTACTGTTATATCTGAATTTTTTACGAGAACCTTTTTAATGTTATTTATTAGCAAATAATTAAAACTACCATGAGGCAATTGCTAGTAACTCAAATTTTTATACGAATAGACCAACGAGAATGTGCCATATGATACTTTCAATTTTGTTTTAATAAATAGCGTTAAAATAGGTTTTCGTGTTTTTTTTTGAACATGGGGTCTTGGAAGGAAAAATGATAAGGTCGGCAACATTCGTTTTAGGGATTGGAATAGCATTGATCTATTATGTTTATTGATGTTTCAAATTGTATACGATGTTTTTGTGAAAATTATTTTATTCATCTCTAAATGTGTAAAACGCCTGAGTTGTAAATTTTACATTATGTCGAATACGTACACACACACCTTTTGCATTGGAACAACGCCGCCAAGATCCGCGGGCAAATCCTCTCCGATTTGAATATTTCATGTGATTTTTTATTTTATTTTCTCGTCTCTAAGGTTTTACTTCAGCCGCGAGCGGCAGATTTCGGATCCTTCGGTAAATGTCTGGAATTTATCAAAATACAGCCGGCTTGACTTTCAAAATAAAAATAAAAATATGAGTTATCCAAACGGCTAATAAAAAACGGAATTTAAGCCTAATATCTCTAACATTTTCCCCAAATTTATAACTTAAGGAATTGTGTTTTTTTTAACAAAAAAAATATTACGTCTACAGTTATGCGTATTTGCATTATATTATCTAATAAAAGTATTGATTTTTTAAACCATTCAAATAGTTTGACGCTTAAAATTTAAGATGCAATTTTAAATAGACTTTTTAAGGTGTAATCTCATGTTGAAAATTTAAATAAAGAAAAATTCTAATAAATTCCAAATTATTTAAAACTGGTAAACTTCCATATGTGAGATCACTGTTA
>JAGVSQ010010415.1:0-12932 GCA_022683975.1 Rhyacophila evoluta
CTTGTAATTTGTAATGTTACAACACGTAATAAATAAATAAAAAAAAAAATACTATCTTTAAGGCTACTCATTATAAGGAATCTGTGAGTCTATTGCTAGTCCTGCTAAAGCGTTCTTATATTTGAAATATTTTGTACTTAATATAAAATTACTAAAAATGGAGTTATATTAATAAGTCCGCCCATCATAGATATATTATATAATTTATTGAGGCCAATATTTTGAAAATGGTTGACCATCTTGGAACCACTACGTAGGTAGATAGCAACATAGCTGCTCATCCGTCTTGTGGGCGCCGTATTGAAATCCGAGTCTTTAGACGGATGGCTCGCATTTGTACCGGTCAGCTCGATCAGACAGTCCCGGGGTGAGGAGCACGCTGCACGAGGGGTGAGTTCAATCTATCGCCATGTATACGTAAATACTTCCAATCTATCTTGGCATACCTACATACTAACTATATGGCAAGCATTTGAACATGATCAGAAATGGAAGAATACTAGCGAGTTAGATTACAACTAAGATATTTATATATAATTACTAGTTTTATTACACGACTTTGTTTAGGATACATTTAAACTCATTGCCCATTCAAATTATTTGTTTCATCCTACTATCGCAAATATATTTCAATACTTGGCCGTATACAATAGTTTTACTCTCTTGTGTATCATCGGTGATGATATTTAATGCTGAAAGTAATACAGTTAACTTAGAAATTGTAATCAAAATAAAATGTAAAAATTTCACGTCATTCATGTTTACCGTTTGAGATGAGTTCTTGTGACAGACAGACACACGTGTATTTTCCGTATATATAATAGTATAAATATATTATTATGTCTGCTCTTAAAGTGGAGCATATGGATCTGAAAAATGATCACGCCGTATATGGATCATATCAATCTCCGCATTGTAAAGACTTGTCACGGTTTGACAGTTTTTTTTTTGTTCATTATTATTTTATAATAGCTTCTATAAAGGTTTTTCTAATCGGGTACAGATATTAACAATGCTGACACCGTTACTCAAACTTAAGAGTCTCCTCAATATTCTCTGACAACTTCTTCTCGTGAGAAATAATCTGTCAATACATGTCTTCACATTGCGGAGATCCACATCGATGGCCTATTCTGCAAACCAGCTAAGTCTACTATTTTCTCCAACTAAAATTTTTCTATTTCAAACAGAATGCACAAAAAAATGAAATATGCAAAATCACCGGCACCCGGCAGCTAACTCCATGCAGTAGCGTACACATTCATCGAAGTTTTTTGTTGCTCCTGAACATTTTTGGAATGCTCTGGAACACAAATGAATTTGGCTAGTTTGCAGATTAAGCCGTCGATATATACTTCACTTTTTGACCGGACATGGCAACAAAAAAAAAACCACAAGCAATAGCAACCTTTGTATTGATAAAAAATATACATAATGTGGTTTTAAGACTGAAGCAATAATGAACTGTGCAAAGTGGCCGAAAGGAAAACGCGCGTGTTTCGTTGAGAAAAATTACGAATTTGAATCCCATAGTTCAGCAATCAGCTGACCTATACACTCCTTTTTTAGAGTGAAAATTTGTGTTAACCTATATGCTTCACTCTTGGACAAGACTATGATAGCAATGGACATAACAGATAACTATTGTTCACCATTTTAACAAACTTGTTATATTTTTACATACATATCGACCCTGTCGACAAAAGCCATTAACTATCACATTGTTTTAAAGTGCTTTATTTTTAATATCACATTGTTCATAACTAACTACACATTCTATCGAAAGGAATCAATCATGTCACAAATATCGAATTATTATTATCAAATGTCCATGCAGGGAAAGGGAATGAAACCACATTTACAACATTATTGTTGTGACAGGATTAATGTTTTTTGCATAAACAGGGTCGATATGTTATTAGCCACGAGAATTTTAGCCATTAACAGAATTCTTGGATGCCCATACGACCCACATAGCGGATATTGAAGAAAATAAGAAAATATCGTTATAAAACACATCAAGTGCGATATTATGAGGAGCAGGACAATAATTAATAGGAGGTATTCCGACATTACTATGGGTAATAGAATAATCGAGTATCAGGGAGTCATACAATTAAAGCAAGCCCACGCACGGCGACGATGGCGAGCTACATTCGCCTTCCCAATTAACCACCAGTCATACTAATAAAAATATGACGAAAATGTCATCAACCGCATACAATTTATGTGCGCCTGGTACATCGTTTTCCGTATACACTTTTTTAAATGATATAATATAAAATGTATTTCAAAGTAAATACTGTCCAAACCTACAGGAATACATTTCTTCTTATTAACAAAAAAATATAATATGAAAATTGATTTGCTTTTGATAATTAAGCAGACATACATAACTATTAAGTTTTTCTGTGACGAATAAATGAAAAAAATAACTATTTGGAGAAACAAATTTACCGTTAAGTACATATTTCTCTGACTGCCTTCCATTTATTTCAGTTTTTTTAAATATTATATTGTTTCTAATGGTTTTAAACGTTTTTCCTTATTTCTCTAACTTTCCATTGTGTGTTGCCTGTCTTCATGATCCACTGTCATCTTCCAGTCATTTTACATCTTCCTATGTCATGCAAGTAAAGCTTAATTCTACTAAATACACCATGTGGATACTATATGACCATTTTTTAGTTCGATGGAATACTGCCGACCGTAAGAACAGACAATTAGGATTATCTGCAGCATGTATTCCAGCCAGTTCTAGATTTTTTTATAACTTTAAACGTAACATAAGGCTACATGGTTCGTTCTCATATCTCCGAGCTATTCACGAAGTCAAACCACTTCACCACCAATATTTGACATGGGTAACTGCTTCCAAAGCTCGACAGACGATTCATCTAAGACCTTCATTGGCTCCAATTATTCGCTACAAGCAGAATGCTTATGGTTTCAGTAATGACAAAAATGCTACTATCTATAAAAATAATTTTGAATAGTTTTTAGATTGAGTCATTAACGATTACATGACAATCAAGCATGTGTATCTTCTCAGTGATGACAAAAAGTACCGCCAACTTAAGTTCGTGTTTTCCTGATACTTTAGCACTCCTTTTCTTCCGCGTGCAATAAATGAAACGTTTTCAAATTCGCATCCATTTGTACTAAGTCGCTCGTGCAGGCGTGCTCAGAAAGGGGAGCTGAGGATATGTAATTAATGGTGCGATTCTATGAATACGCTTTGAAACGTACTGAGGTAACTCCGTCGACTTCATGCCGGAGTTAACAAAGGAGGTTAAAATTAATGTTATATAAATACGAGAAGAATCGTGTTTATTAAATATACAACCACTTTAAAACGAACCACGATATTTCAGCACATATTGAAAATTTTAATGTTTAACCGAAATCACATGAGCATGCTCTCTCTCATATATACACGCATGTAGACATGAATACACATCTTAAATTTCTTCTTGTATTATTTTGTATATCCTTTTTATGAACTTTACGAAAATTTGTTTTTAGCGTAATTCTATTGAGCTGCCCACAAGTTTATTGAGGTGAAAATTTGAGTTACAAATAATTTCCATATGAGAGCATTCAGTATTTAATAATAGACGGCGCTAAAAACATATTTTCGTAAAATTTTGAAATATAAGGTCTGGGCAGTAAGCGTATTATATTTTTCTTCTTCCATTTCTATTTTTCAAATTTTCTTTTCAAGTAATGATAATAACCCATGACCAATGTGAAAACCCATTATATGTGTAACCACATTGATGTTTTATATGAAGAAATCATTTGTGTATTGTGTCATAATATTATCATGATTATAAATTCTATTGACGGTAAAACAATAATACTTTTAAAGTTCCCTACTATGCATGTATGAATAAGAGCCTGGGATGATGAGTCCATGTCCCGTAGCTCCAGCAGTTTTAATATATTATATTTCTATTGATGACCATACGTGCTCATTGGGTTACCCATTTAACAACTAATCCTCGTTAAAAATAATCTGTACATCGCCCCGCTGTATAGATTCAAACACTTCTTATTCATTATAACAAAAATGCTTATTTACCTCAATTAATATTGTAATAGTACACGAATTATACTGTGATTAATGATTATATCAAAATAATGATGAGCAAAATAATTTCTAATCAATTCAATTATATATAATTTACTTATATTTCGGCAATTGAATACTTTCATTAAATTACGAGTGTAAAATCTTCAGATTTTGATTCATGAAGTGAATTATTGGTAAAGTAATTTATTTGCTAATAATATTTTTTTACTTATATAATTATAATAATCACCAATGTGTCTAAATTGTAAAGTACAGCAGGCCCTCGATATAATGGACTCCGGATACAATGGACAAAATATCCGTCAAGAATTAAAAGTGCAAATATTGGAAAATGCCTGGAACAATCTGTTGATGACCAAGTTGCAGACATAGATTTAGAAGAGTTAGTCAGATGTTCTGGATTCCTGAAATACAATACTAGAGTGTCCCAAGAAAACATTTCACAATGATTAGAAGTAGATGAAGGTAACCTTGGATATCACATTATGACTAAAAGTAAAATAGCAGTTGAAGTTATGGTCTTGAAAAATGAGGATGGAAGTGAAGATATGTAAGAAGGAGACACACGAACCCCAAAAATAAATTTATCTGTGATAAGATCGAATCTACACGATTTTATTACATGTGTTGACTTTTTACCCAAAAAATAATGCATTCATAAAACTTGATTGTATACGATGGACTTTAATGGACACCCCCTCACCTGCATTAGTTCGTTATATGGAGGTTCTACTGAATTTGCAATAATTTATATATTTAATGAAATACGTAATATTACATAGCTAAGTATAGGATAGCGTGCATAAACTAATAAAGTAATTCTCCAACGAATATTCTAAAAACATAATTCATCCAGTCATCCATTTAACTACCTTCTGCATTACGAACAATGGTAGATTAGATGACTCGAAGCAGATTCTCTGCGAGAAATAATCACTTAATTCCAAAGGCGCTTAGTGTTAATTCGACTTGCCGATATGCGCCGGGGAGAGAGGTAGGGAAGGGCATGTGAAAACGGAGAGCATCACGTATGCCTGATGAAATCTGTGGGAGCCAGATGGCTGACACGCGTGGAAGCCAAGTACCCGATGATCACCGGTTCCTGGGTCCCTGATCACCTCACGGAAAGCGCTCATCACGACGACTTGAAGAGTGTTTCTTGTGATGACTAGGAACAGTCAAGTCAACATAGGAAATAAAACCATTTTTAAGAAAGGTGAACTACCAAATTACAAAAATTCGTTTTAATTTTTAGTATCTTTTGTGGGAATGGGTTTACAGAAACATTTTTGTAAGAAAATGAAGCAAGTTAAAATCTTGCATTAAATAAATAATTGAAAAATCAAAAATGCAGGACCCAATAAGCGTCCTGACAACTCACACTCATAAAAAACAATTTATCAAGGTAATCTGATCAATATACCAGACATTGGAAAAGAAATGATTAAGCTACAAGAAGTGTATTTGATATTAGAATAATGCACGTTCAATATTCATTGAATCCATAGCGCATTGATACAAGAGGACAACCTTCGGGTGGACCCATCCGTTATGGCGACACAGTTTGTGCGAATAAAAATTTCTTGTTCTAGAGAAAATTTGCAATCTTCTTCGGCTGTACCAAATAGATAATTCATATGTTCTAAGTGATTGACTTTAAATTTGAATGCATACCTTTACATAAAGTGTTCAATCAGTGTGAAAAAAAATATTTACACAAAAGAATGCCATGAGAATTGAACATTCCTGATCTAAATAAAATTTTGGAAAACGTTTCCTAAAACCCTCCCAGTATTTCTTCCTTGCAGAGTACTTCACGTTCGTTAAGCCACGATATACATCCAAAATAATATAAAGACGTGGCCAGTGTGAAATCAGTTAAAACGATTGTTACAGGTGATACCGTAGTTGTTGAAAGTCAATTTAGAGGACTCAGAAGACTTCCAATCAAATTAATCACAAATGATTTTCAGGATTACAGATAAGTATTTTTATTTCCACTTTTCAATTCAGAATAGTTAGTATAGATTGTTTAACAAGTTGAATTATCTATGACCGTCAATAAAATAACCACAAATCCGTGCTAGCTCTACTGTCTTCAAAGTGTCTATAAATATTTAAGTGGAATAGACACACGGCTCAGTACCGTAAATAAAGAGGTGCCCAGACCGCCCACATTCAATCGACAATAGGAATAAAATGGACAGCACTATAGTATTTCTCAAACTTATTGCTATTATACGTCAATGAGGAATTTTTTGATGAAGTGTTCCCAAAACATCATCACCTAAAATAAAAGGACTAAAATTCTTCTTAATTCGTCTCTTAAATCTACTGAACAGGCTCGGACTTCTATACAATCTATACAACTAGATACATTTCTAAATCAACAAACAATATTAAATCTTTTAAAATTTGGCCTGTATAAAAAAACAAAACGTTGTATTTATAACCATGCTTAATATGTCATGGGTATAAACAAAATGTGTAAATATTTGTTAAGAAATATTTATGGCTGAAAGATTTCCATAAATGTCTGCACCATAAGCCATTTTTGCATGACGTCCTCTTCGCCTTATTGAAATACACACTGAGAAACTAAGCAGAGTCAGAATCTGACAAACCTTGTCACGGTTCGATCGTATTTTTTTACCATGTCCGGTCTGAAAATGGAGTATATGGATAGTTACTGCAAGAATATATTCCACACCAGAAATAGAGTATACAGATCTTCCCAATGTTAAGATTTAGATTAGATTTTTTTAATAAGACTTCCTCGTCGGTTTATCGCTATATCCATTTAGTGTTTAGTCCTGAATTTTTATTATTATCAATTATAACACTCGAGTCCACAACTCCTAGTACAGAATCATGCCCACTTACTTCTGGGTCACCTCAGGAGGACAATATCTCAGTTAAATTGATAGTGAGAAAAAAATATGTAAATTAAATAACTCTTTATCACTATGTGTTTACATTTTATGTTATAAATTCAATCACATTCAAAGACTTAATTTTTACTTGGTTGAAAAATCATAATATCCTTATACATATCTTCTAAATTTCAGCACTTACCTTCGTACAACCACAAATATATAATAATAAATTATGGACTTTGACTGACTGGGTTCCTTCATATCTTTGTGAAAACGTAGCTAGTAAAATATTACATATATATGGCATAGTCTAAAATTAATAGATGGCTTCAAAATACTAAGCATTGGTACGAGTATAACTTCAAAAAACTGTTCTAGGTGACAATAATTAAGCAGAGTGGGGTAAGATATTTAATTATTTAAGAATAAGTATTTTTTTGAACTTTTTAGAAACATTTGATTGGCAATATAAAACTGACGTGAATAGTCAGTCTATCAGTCGAGAATTTCCGTCCAACAGTCGACTTGACAGTCGCTTTAGAACCTCGCAATTGCAATTTCGCTAGTTGTAAGTGTCATTTTTATTGCAATTCCGTGGTCACTTCATGTCTGCACATATCTTTGTTGGAAGATCAGCGTGACGTTTTCACGACAAGTCGATGCTGTTCAGCGACTGCGATTTCTCTCCTCCAAAATATTCCTACATTTTCAGAATATTTTTATTTTATCCATTATACTTCTTCACGCAATATACAGATAAATTAATATACTAGGCTCGTCGTGTCCGTCGTCAATTCGGGGGATTAGAGTCATAAGGGCAAAACTACAAGTATATAGTTCCGTGAGAACTATGTAATTACTAATAATATAATATATAACTAGAAGCTGTAGTTTGTGTAATTAAATAATATCAGTAGTTTTCAAAAATGTGAAAAATCTAGGACACTACCAAATTTTTATTTCTTTGTAACCTTTGATGTTGTAATACCTAAAACTGATCTTGAAAATGTGTCGGACAAGCAGGATGTAGTAGATGTGGTAAAATGATAAACGATCAATATTATGAACGTATTTTTTTTTATAAATAAATAATTTATTATTTAATTTCGACATTTTTCGGAACGCACAACATATTTTTGCATAAATTTCGAACCTCGAATAGCACGGATTTACATTAAACATTGTTTTCGTAGATACCGGAATCATATTTTTATAGTTTCGCTCCAATGACGAAAACCCCCCAAATTCTTAGTGGGAAAACACAACGTATACAGCATTTACAAGATTAGAAACGAAAAATAAATGATAGTATGTACAATTATTTAATTAACAAAAAAATGAAAGCAATCATTATCTTAAATAGCTCATATTTATTGCCATCAGGATTGCGATCGTTCGCTCAATATGAACATAGAACAGTATAATTTTTTCGCGTTTAAAACCAGTATAAGCAGCAATAATATGAATTAGATGTGGATTATTTACTTCATTTTGAAAACAAATAATTAATTAGATTTGCATTGTGATTAATTAATAAAGATATACTTGAATGCGGTCATAAACTATTTGTATATTACTTAACAAATATATAGTCATATTTTCAATAGATCCAGTGCTTGTTCAATAGTAAATCATAATAATTTTCAACATGTTTTCAAGTTATTCAGATTTAACTATATATAGTATGACACGCGTTTTGTAGGCGTTTTAATTATAAAGTTATTTCAATCTGGTTTAAAAGATGGAAATTAAGGAAAAATTTTATCGAAAATATTATATGCGAAGAAACTATATGATTATTATAAACGGGTTTGATTTTGACCAGTCCAAGACTGTTGTTTCTAATGGTGACTATTTTTCAGTAAGATATATTTTTTTTCTAATGAATACATCTCTTATAATTTTACTTCGCGTACAATAAAATTGTATTTTTTAAGTATTATTTATATTCTGAACTCAATTATAATTTCAAATATAAATATAACGTAGAAAATATTTCACCACTAAGACTATAGCATAAATATTCAACGAATATGTCCATTGTTAATATGCAAATGGAAAATATCCATTTAAAATGATAAATTATTCTGAAAACAAATCCCAAATACTGTATTTCTGAAACAAAAGAACAATGCTTGAACGGTTATTTTTGTAATGAAACTACTAAACACGCGGTGGACATTACGTTTCAAGTGAATAGTTCCTTTATGGTTTAGATGAAATTGTCTAGCTATTTAAAATAATACTGCATGTAGAAATACATCGATCTATACCAATGTTTTCATGCACGACTAACTAGAGTAATTAGACGATATATTAAGTTGAACCAAACCATTGATGTATACGAATATCATGCAATTATATAACACCTAGTATAGATAAATTCTAAATAATATAAAAATACTCACAATAATCTACGTCTAAACATTTACAATCCTTAAATATACTCTAATAATTCTAGAATTACTTTTAGTTTAAGTAGAATATATTTTTTTGTAATTATAATAAAATATACGTGTTTGACTATAATATTTGAGGGTGTTTCTCTAAAATGACCTATACCACTACGCCAAAATGTAAAGAAGATTTTGAACAAGTGTTTTTGTATAAAAGAGCCATTTAGCATGTAACCCAGTAGAATAAAAAAATTCAAGAATATTAAAAACAAAAATAAACATCAAAAAACATATTAGATCGTTATTTTATATAAAAAATACTTATTCAAAACGTTCTCTTTAAAATACTGACATAGTGTAATCTGTTCACTTTGGAAATACCCCCTAATATATATCATATTATCAAAAAAGTATATACAATAGGGTTTATAACCCGAAATATTTGTACATTTCTAGGATTCTAGAATCCATAATTCCCCAATATTAAGAATCCTATAATCTTTTAAAATGTCCTAAGACTAGGAATTCCAGAACTATCTATTAAAAGAAAGAAACGTTGATGGTTATTTTTGAGTTTAAGCGCATATATTCCGTAAAAATAATTCATACTATATAAATAAATATTGATGAAGTATAATCAATATATGTTGTTTTATAATTTGAAGAAATGAAAACTCTTATGAGTGTTTGAAAAAGATACGTGAAAATAGAGCGAAAATATTTTTTTTTCGGCATAAATTTTTTTATCGCGCCAAGAAGTTTTCTTTCGTAGGATCTAACATAAATTTCAAATTTTCTTTCGTTGTTTATCATGTTTATCTATGAATTTTAGTTTCTAATAACACGCTAATTGGTCGGCAAATCGCAAATATAAGAAATTAATATCTCATACGTGGTGTATATTCTGGACATTGTATCAAACTCCAACGAACAATTTCACAATTATAATATTTTACGAGACGATAAATTACTCCGATAATCTACATTTAGCTATAAACTAAGGCAAAATTGATTATCGATTATTCCTACTAGACCGAATAAAGATGATACTTTATTATATTCGCGTCAAGGCTCGTAATTTAGTAAGGACATAAAACGAAGCTAGTAGGAATCATTACCTTCTTAAAAGTATTTTCACTTCATTTTTTAATGATTAATTTATGAGACCGTGTAAAATGTAAATTAAACAGCATTAATGTATTCAATATAAACATAAAGTTGTCATCGTTATTTTAATGCGAAGTAAATTACGGTTCGAACTTATCTTGTGTTATTTACGACATATCATTCTAGATCATTTTTTTTTCTTTGAGAAAGAGCTTTCTTGTTGAGCTTTTTTTCAATTAGGCCAGTTCACATGACAACAGTTTGATACGATATTTTCAATACAGGATTTTCTCGAATACAAAAAAGTATTTCACACGGCAACAGTTTAATTCGATATGCTACTACAAGAGAAGCAGGTATCTCAATTACTATTATGGATCCACGCAATCCACTTCTATTCTGTTGGTATTATAGAGTTTGCAAGCAATGTTTCAGGAAGTTCTGGATTCATCTTTTTTTGAAGACTGGCCTACAGAAAAATGATTTGAAAAGTTTTTCATTAACCTGGGAAATGACAAACATTTTTTTTTAAATATTTTCGCATGTCAATAGCTTTAATAATTGGTTGAAAAGGGAATAAAAGATGGAAAATAATCGATGAAGTTTAGACTTTAACCCTTAAAGTTAAAGAAGAAATAAATAATTTTGTATAAAATGGAAAATCCTTCTGTTCATTGCGTTCTCAACAAAATAATATTGACGGTAAACCGACTTAGTTCCGCGTGAGTGACACAATTATAACTAAAGCTCTACACAAACACATCGTTCCGAGATTTCTCTGTCTTCGGTGACAAAACCGGATTGTATACGGGAAGAATTTGTCCCGAATACGAAATTTTTACCGCATGAACTCCGTGTGGATATTAAATACAAAATAAACTGCTTGTTCTATTCGATAAAATGCGCTATACGTAGGAAAATATTTCCATATAAACCTGGCCATATCCCTTTCTACAATATTTCATCCGATCACCGATTTGCGTATTGCCAAAACTTTTAATAGAAATTCGACATTGAACAATCAATGTGGGAATAATGAACACACGTTGTTTGAGAATTTTCATTTTTGCATTCAATTAGTTTTTATTATACAATGCATTCGACCACTGAAATTACGGTCTACTTATAGTTGGTTTTCAACTTTTTTCAAAGAACATTATAATTAATAGAATATATCAAATCCATACAAGACGTTGAACCTTAATCAACCTCATTTTCTTGTTAATAATATAATCACTTAGCAATACAGTCTACGGTTATAGTGATGCCACCAAATACCTATCCCATGGGTTCACTCAATTCTAGTAAATTATATATTATATTATCATCCAATAATAGATAATACTATATTTTCGTACTTTTTCATAAATTCAATGTGGTTCACACTAATCATGTACCGTCAATGATTTCACCAGCTGCTTTCGTACCACTCGCCACCTGACTTAAATATTTATTTTCGCTTACTTTTTTACAAAAATATACATAAGGCAAAAGCTTCATAGTGTAAATATTTATTTTGATACATTTAATATTCAACAAAGAATTATTCGGGCTACACAGCAAGATGTAAACTTCAACAAAACTTGCGTTACATTTTAAAAATGTAAGCTGAAAATCGCGATACTATGTTATATTTAAATTACAAACAAAAATTTAATTTTATAAATGTAATTTTTATTACATTCACGCACTGCTTCCATGAATACGACACAATTTTTTTAATTGTCACACAAATACACATTTTGTCTTATATTTCTACATATTCTTTCGAGACATAGTCTTGAATTTTCAGGTTACACAGAATCCTTTTTTTCACCATGGCGTCGCCACCAAACCGTAATATTTTCAAACGATTTTCAACCCAATGGGTATCCAGCGCTGTATTTTCAGACTTTAAAAAATCCGACAGATATGGTAATCAAATCCGCATTCCCCGGATTGCGAGGCGCGCACGCTAACCTCTACACTATCGAAAAAACCAATTCCGAATACAAAATCAGTCAACATAAAAAAACAACCTTTTTTATTCAAAAGTATACACACTTTTATTTTATTTATTATTTTTAAACATAATTACTCGTACGTGTGGCTATTGTATATTTTATACGCATATCGGCAGCAACAAATAATAGCTTTCAAAGCTTTGTGATAGGAAAAAGATAATTTAAATCAGTCACTGTGTGGAAAATGTATGTGTGTACATTATCGTAGGTGTGGGCTTAGAAATCAGTATGTTTAGCTTACCTGTTTGTGTATCAGAAGCTTCACGACTTCCCGAAACTTCAGTGAACATTATTCAGTATAAAAACATTGTTCGAAAGGCGCAAACGACCTGTAAAAATAACCAAACAATCATTTAGCAGAAATTTATAATAAATGAGTTTTGTATTTATATATATATATTTTTTAAGCCATGTTCGCTCCCAAACTGGAGCATATGGATCTACACAGTATGAA
>JAGVSQ010010416.1:0-12931 GCA_022683975.1 Rhyacophila evoluta
ATGTGCCTGAATCTTTTCTTTTTTTTTTTTCTTCATCTTTTGTTACATACCTCTTGTATAAATTGTGCCACCATGTATCCCATAATGACAGCATCATTGGCTTCAATATCCAAGTGTGGAATACCGAGGTTGCAGGTGTCCCATAAATGTTGCTTGTATTCATCGAGCCGCCAAGCACCCGACCCTACATCGAATAATACAATTTGTGGATTTCCATCGACCAGCCATGTTCCTGTGTGAACCTGTAATACAATAGTAACATATTAAAATATTTACCACCACACATTGCAAATTTAATATTTCGAAATACAAGAATGGTTGATTTTAGTTTGTTTTTTTCATTAATGTTAATTCAGTAAATTGAGAATCAACTATCAATTTCAGAGACATTACAATTTAATTCTTATGTATTTGTAGATCATATATGACGCAAGAGGAACATATGGATTACACAAATACGTCAAAATGGTAATAATAATAACTATTGAATGAATTTTGACACCTTGTATCCCTGTGCTCTCATTGCATTTACAGCAACACTTAAAGGATTGTGTTCTGGGAATTCTACTTCTTCCACTTCTGTTCTGGCACTATATTCTTTATAAGGACCTGGAGAAAGCAAAAAAAAACAGATTTCAACACATTTAATGACACAAATGTGGTGATTTATGAAAAATTTCTTCAATCTGCCTTCAAACAATGCATTAATTTATAAATTTGTATGTAGCTTGCTAGCTTTCAATATGATGTAGATAGCGTGTAATGTAATAATAATAGGGGTATTTGAAATTATTATTGTAAATATTGAGGATTGAACAATCATTAAATGGTTAATTAACCCATAGAGGAGTACGGACGTAGTATTATGTTCAATGCTGTTTGTGTATAAAAGGAGTACAGACGCATTTCTGTGCCCGACCGTATACTGCGAAAATTGGTATGTCTTGTTAAAATAAAAATCATTTCAATAACTATCGGATACTTTTAAATATATTTTTGTAAAAGTTAGGACATTATCAAATATTATTTATTAATTGACATGTATCAATATGAAATGCATTATGAAAAATCTCACTCTTGAAAGGATTAACTAATAACAATAATGTTGTTAATAGTTACTTGTTTATGAATGTTATACTTAAACAGAGCTTTGATAAGTTTGATGGATCAGAGCAATAATAAACTCAATTCAATTACTGCCACTGTCCCTGGGAACTTTATGATATTTATATAATAAATGTGTATTTTTCATTAAATTTAACAATATTTTACCCATCAAGACATATTGCTCTCCCATTTCTTCTGTTGACATATAGGCCTTCGATCTAATCACAGTGTAGATGCCTCCAACTGAAAATAAGAAATAGTGTTGTTATATATTTCGTAAAAAAACAATGCAGCATGCTACCTATTAGCATCTGCTGTAGATATTATTGGACAGAGGGCATGACTGCCTTATGGTTGATATTTTATATTTTCTAAGACCATTTTTATAACATTTTGTCCTTCAAATCGATGAGATTTGAATTTGATAAAAATAATCTCTTCAACAAAGCCTTCTATTAATCTGTCCACAGTCAAGTCCAAGTCCAAGTCAATTTATTTCAAAGTACAATATTTGAAATGCAGCCTCATTATAACTCTATTTGGACATAAACCGGAACCATAGAGTTATCAAACTATGATGGTCTGATGATTTTTTGTCAGTTTGATATTCATCACATAGCTTCACCGCTTTAGGATGAGTTAGCTTTAAGTGATACTGATTATCATGACTATCTCATAAAACATTAGTTGCCAAGGATACGAAATACTCATATTTTTCAAATAATATTTAACAAATGAAACATTTAAATATTTGATACTCGCTAACACATTTACAAAGGTAAAAACCACAAGGTGTGAAATTTACTAAGTGGAACAAGATGTCTATGAAACTAGTTCTATAGAGAAAACCGTCTCTCTTAAATAATGGTGTCTGTATTATGTTACTGATACTTGATATAATGTTGTTGTTGTATTATTTTCTTTGAAGTCCTCGTGGATGACGTAGTGTCTTGAGATCATAGAAGATTTTATGTAAGTATTTGGTATCAAATGTTTCAAAGATGTCTATGGAATTAGAAAATGGTTTTTTGTTTAACTCTGATTTTTTTCATTATGTAGACATTGATTGACTTGCAACAAATGTATGTGTGAATTTAGAATCAATTCATTTTCAGTTAATAGCTGTATAATTAAATCCATTGCAAAAAGTGAGATTTAATAAGTCTATGTCATCAATTTTATTTTTAAATTATCATAATTATGCGAAATAATTGATCTTTAAAAATTGACTTGAAGGAAAAATACCCTTTTATGTTTACAAAAAAACTAACATTAGAAATATGACTAATATTATAGTTTTAAAACAAATTTTTATAATCAGAAAAATTTGATGCAATCAAAGTTCAGCCAATTTTTTTTTTGTTACAGGTGATGTATTTTATTGCATGATATAATTGGTTTCAGATACGCTAATGTCGAGAATCAAAATTATTGTTGGCATGCTTTTATACCTTTGTTGGCGGCCTCCCATGCCACCTCAAATGTCCAACGGTTCTCTTGATTTGCAGCATGGCCACGGTCTAAGTAAGCTCTGAGCTCGTGGCTGGAATCTACTCTGTAGAAGCGACGACTGGCCCGCTCTCTTGACATCTTTATCTGGAAAAAGAAGACTTTATACACAAATTGCCATTAAATTAATACTTTCAAGCCCCAAATATTCATGGTATTTGGTATTTAATACAGGCAATATTAAATGATATGAACTATGTATACAAAACACTCACATTATAATTGATGAGCGAATCTTTTGAGATATCTATATGGATTAATGCAAGTATCGTACAACAGACAATAATATCTCTAGAAAATTTCACTGCAATTATTAGATAAGGGCTTAAAACTGCAAGCGAATTAAATCACTTTTTGGAATATATAATTCAAATATAAATATGATATTATTGCAAATAATGTGTATAAAATGAATTATTTATGACTGAATTTTAACGATACAGTTTGTTGACATTCAGTTTTGTGTAAATAACATGTTTATATTCTGCAATTTCATAGTTCATTTTTACAGAAAATAGATGGGAAATATAAAATAAATCAACAAATGATATTCGAGCGCTGAATATGGTAAATATTTTCTATCTATACAAGGCATAAAGTAAAAACAAATCCATTACATAATTGGAATCTTATTTTGATGTTTTATCACTTTAGACTATCAGAAGTAGAGAAACTATTGAAATCCAAAAGAAACAATTCTTTTACTGGTTACTTCATATATGGTTAGGAAATCAATTAATACAAAAAGGCACCGCGAGTTTCAGAGAGTTATCAAAATGTGATGGCGTCTTATGGAGATTAAGTCTAAAAAAATATTAATTCACCGAACTGTTCATAATGTAATAATATTAATAATTAAATTTAATTCTTGTAATATTTTCTTTCTTCGCTCTTTATACTGTGATAATTGATGAACTAAACTGTATCAAGTATAATAAGTACACAAATGTATATGGAATTAAATATTCTTTTGATCATAAATATTGAATTGTTTTATGAACAATGGTTAATTACGTTAGATAGTATGTTTCCGACCATATTTGAAAACATGGATTAATGTATAAATATTGCAGATGAGTGCCTAATGAGTTAAGTGAAAAAAAAATACATCAACGAACTGCCATTTGTAAATATCTGCTGGTTCGGAACAATAACATACCTTTCTTACATCAGATAATTAATAGTGATGAAGAGTGGATTACTTACAAAACATTGTGATAAAACAGGCAAAATATAACCCAAACAAAATTCTTCCTCCATCTCAAAACCGAGCTTGAGCCTCAATAAGAAAACGGTGTGCATATGGTGGGACTTTAAAAACCAATACATTATGAGCTTATCAAGCCTAAAGAAAGACTCAATTTAGAAATGTATTGTCAAATCACCAGAAAATTGCAGAGTTAGGTTCGTAAGCTAACATTATCCATTTATAATCTATTTTTCTCTGCAAAAAACTTTTAAGGGCAAAAAATTCAAAGATAGAGAAGGGGGTGAACCAGTTGATAAACTGAATTGAACATAGATGTTGTATTAAAAATTCCTGGAATGAGATCCATTTTTAGATTTCAAATAGTTAATCTTACATTTTACAATTGTTTATGGTTTTATTAAATTTGAAGGTTTTCTCTTATCAGTATAATAGTATTATTTGTCACATTGTGATCCAGTATTATGTAATGTTCATGATACATAAAAATGAAATTGTATCACACCATTACCTAAAACAGTTTAAAATCACTAAAATATGTGAATCTATTTATTAATTAATACAATTGAAACTGAATTTATCAAATCATTCATCATTTAGCCATCCCTGAGAATATTAAATAATATGAATTTTGATAAGAACTGAACTCACACACTATCAAGTTCATGGACACAATCTGTTAAAAATTACACAGATTATATTTACTATAGATTTCCAGTTCAATGCAAAAATTAAATGGAAACATGACTATTTATTGTCTACTGATAACAGGACGCCAATCGCACGATGCAGGTAAAAATTGCTAGTCTATAAGTATCAGACAATATTTATGATGAGGCCAGATAAATACGTGACATTTTCAATGAACAGATGAATTATAGAATGGATCGAGACCCAAACGAAGTTAACTTAATCTCACTCCGATCATATTACATATCAACACAATGGTTTTATGTAGGAGATAATTATGGATGGGTAAAGCAGTACAGCAAATCAAATGGATACAGTTGACACCTGATTTATACAGGAAGTTCTTAAAACTATTCATTCGATAATCAACTTCTTGAGGAATTCAGTGCATAAATGAAAACTTCAATTTCAGTACAAATATCTATAGATTATAAACGTAGCAATTATTCATAAAAATATAATACTAATAGTGGACCATCTTTCAGTACAACTAAAACAAATATTTTTTTTGTATAGACTGTATTCTATTTACCGCACACAAAATAATCAATTCTTTGAAATGCAAACATGGTGACTATAATTATAGTATTTTCCCTGTTTTCATTGCTGGTTATCTCTTATCCAGTTGCAAATAATCTATTATGATCAAATCAATAAACAAATATACAATTTTTATATATCAATTTCATTTAAAATGTGATTGGCTGTGGTAATGAACTTTAAACATTTATCAATGCAACTTGGCATTGGAACAAAAATTAATTCGTTATTTATAGCTGACTTTATCATTCTCCATTCAAGAATCATACTTCCAAACTCTATGTAATTTGATGGCGATATTACATGAATAGATTTTTAAAGTTGTAGTATTCATAGCAATATGAATATTATTTGTACTTATATCATAGAAATTGTGAAAAATATCATATTAAATGAATTTAAATGTAGACAATATAAAAGTAATTGAGTACTTTTAAGTTCCTTTTGAAGAGTTTTATATCAGTCATTATAGAAGGCTTTTGATTTATCATGGTATAATATCATCGTTGTTAAGGAAATAGTCATTAACTAATTTTTTTCCAAAATCAACTTTTTTGCTAAAATGAAATAATATGTCGAATATACGAAATTATAATTTACTATGATATATGGCTAATAACAAGGTAAATAGTGCAAAAAAGTCATTAAATTCCCTGATTTCAATACACAAAGTAACCTAATGCGATTATCTCCGCTAAGTGTTTTTGCGAGTTTATGACTATTTCCTTAACAACGACGACATAATATAATCTATTTATATTCTCTCAACTCAATTTCTGGAGAATC
Organism: Rhyacophila evoluta; assembly: GCA_022683975.1. Classification (NCBI taxonomy): domain Eukaryota; kingdom Metazoa; phylum Arthropoda; class Insecta; order Trichoptera; family Rhyacophilidae; genus Rhyacophila; species Rhyacophila evoluta. Next base: position 5,840 of record JAGVSQ010010416.1, read on the forward strand.
TATATAGCACTCAAGTAAACATTAATTAAAGTATAAACCGTCAATTATTAGAAATAAAATTGATAATGTTACATGTTATTTCCTTCTCTCTTCCTATAGGATCAACAGATTAGGTACCGCATAGATAGGATTATAAATTTTATTATCAGCTTATTTTATGTTTATATGGAAGATTACTAATACTACCATCTGTTATCAATAGCAATATATTAAATTATTTCATACTTGAAAAATGTAGACATGAAAATAAATATAACATTTTATTATGCAGTCTGATATTTGTCATGCAGTGAGATATTTTCATACCGAGTCAGTACTATGCAATCAAATTATAGGATATTCATCAATAATTATAATGTATTGTTTATTTTATCTATTTTTATATTATATGGATGAGAAAATTCATCATATTATCATATATTCTCGAAAGAATTACGTTGGGAAACAGTTTGTTTTTTTTTTAAGAAGTTTTAAATATTCAAATGAAAAGATTAAATCAAAAAACTGATACGTGTGCTTAGTTTGATAAAAGGCATGAGTAGTCAAAATAAGATAAAATTCGATTTTTTAATAACAGCCAATTAATCAAATAGCAACAAAATATCAAAATTAATTCAATCTTACCGTACTTTTCGTTTCAGATGGGAATAAAATTATAACGTTTGTCATTCTGAAGTGAGAGTATGTTTTCAATTAATAAAATAAGAATAGAATATTTTAATAGCGCGCACATCTTTTATAATATAAAAATAAAATATTTTTTACACTTCCTACACAATTTGATATTACTCGTGTATTTTTAAATAATTTTATCGAAAAAGAATTTTAAAAATAACACGTTCCGTAAACTACTGTAGCCTGTTTTAAAAATACACGAGAAGTAATCAAACTTAAAAAACAAGTTTAAAATGAACCACATGACAATCATGATTTCAATAAAAATCTATATAATATGTAAACACGTACCTAGCGTTAAAATAATTTAAATATAAATTACAAAAACTTAAAAGGGTTTAAAAGATGCGTTCTATATACACCGTTGCTTTTAAAAACTAAATACATATTTTTAACCCCGCCGCGGTATAATACCTATCAAATTATTTCAATTTTACATTCAAACTCCACATTGGTAAACTTGATAGGTAGGTATATAAATAAATAGTATGCATTTTAATAACTTTGTGAGATAAGAATTACTCCATAATAGCAAACAATGAAAGCGATTGACAAAAATGCTTATCCATTTCAATGTTACGTATTCATTACGTATTTACTTACGTTGTTTAAATATTTTATCGGCTAAAACGTCAAATAACACAAGACAAACGCGACAACACGCAACCTGTACGCACTCTCAGATACTACTAGAGTGGTGCTTTGAAGTTCACACATTTTACGGTTCGTATCACCAGATATGTGTTGGCTGAAATTTAGAGAGGTAACTGAATCGTTTATTTCGAGTCTTCACTTTAAATAATCAAATTGTTCAACTTTCACCAAAATGCGATAATGCAACAAATGTACCATATACATGTAGCAATAAGTTTATTTAAGTTGACCTTATGATCAAATCTTAACATAAAAATACCAGACTTGTTGCAGAAAAAAACAATCACTTTCGCGAATTCTATCACTACTGTGAACCTTAGAATAAAAGTTTTTATTTATTAATATTCTTACACGTGACCATAAATACGCCCTTCTTACAGTAATATGAATGTACAAATATTACTAAAACGAAAAAATGTCAAAAATCATTCTAGAAGGTTAGTAAAATATTTGGGTATTTATATACTTTGGAAGCATATTAATGATATACACAAAAATATTCATGGGACCTGGTATTTCCGTAATGATCGATTTAAATAAAACTGTTTCCCATCTCTAATCAAAAATCTTATTTTTATATGCTAGCACAGCAGCGGCTACAAAACTTCACATCCTTTTCACCTTAAGAGTGAGACGAAAATATACTTTCACCTCTGGCATGAGTAAAAAGCAATACAATAAATTACGCAAATTGTGGTTATCAAACGTCAAACTTGTCCTCGGTAAAGGTCACCTTGTAAAGAAGGTGTTGTCGGTATTACAGGGATGGTAAATAAATAACAGCTGAGTTACCGCTTGTCATTTGAAATTCGTTTTTAACAATATTAAATAGTTGAAAATAAAAATTAATGAATACTTCGCCGTGCACAAAATATGAAAATTCATAGAATATTATTCTATCAAGATTCCAGCCTGATTCATGTGAGCATATTTTAAGCCTAAATACCATGTGAGAAAATAAAATGTTGCAGAGTGCACTTACCTACCCACATAATGCTTAGAAGTCGTCAACAAACAAAACAATTGAAAAAATAGTGTCTAAATTATTTATAGACATGCATAGAAGATTTTACAATGATAAATTACATATTATCATAACACATACATCTTGTTTCAATTATTCATCTAATTATCATTGCATTCCTTTTTTCCATACATTAATTACCTGATATTTATTTGAGGCATTTTGATAAAGATAATTATTTACTACCACAAGTAAGGTAGCTTTATGAACATTAAAAATTCCCAATGCATGTGGAGTAAATAAAGCTTATCAAGGGTAAGCTTCTCTTTGCTACTATTATATTAATCAATAATATTTTGCAAAGGTATTTTATTGGAAAAATCTTTAATTTATGCATTTGCAAATGATAAATAAATTTCAATTAATATATTGAAGATTGATTTTTTTTTTAGAAAAACTCATTTAATACAAGATTTTAAATTCAAGAACATTATAATAATAATTATTCATTTTTTTATCATTTAAAATTTTTAGTCAAATCCTCAATAATCCTTATATCGTCAACTAGAACTCATACATTTTGCACTTTCCCGCTTACAAAAACGTAGTCTTTAAAGGTACATAATTAATAAACTGAGTTACAATAAATTGGAAATCACCATAGAGTACCACGTAGTATGGTTTCTATTGGAAAAATAAAATGCACATGACTACTTCTTTTTGTGTGTAGAAATAAAAAAATCTGTATAATTTTCAAACACATTTTATTTACACCAAAACATATAATTACAACAAATAACTTTAAAAACACCTAAAATATTATTTTAAATTTATATAGGTACAAAAGATTTACATAGTAGAAAATTTAGGTTTAAATCCCAGAGACCACTGTGGCCATAAATATAAATGGTAGATAAACATTTGTGTGACAAGTGTAAAAACTATTTTTAAAATATGCAAGCACATAGTTTTAATCAAGCGAGGATCATGAATTTCGAACTCGTTTTGTAGGATTATTTTTACATTTATGATTTTTTACGAAATTTTACTTTATTAATTAACTACACAGCCATTTATTCAAAATAATGTTTGAAAACACATTAATATTATAAAAAAAAAATTGTTAAAATTGATAAAATTTGATGAAAAATAGGAAATATAACAGCAATGATTGTGCAATATTTTTTACAGCATATATTGAAATTTAATAATTCTCACAAATTAATAGCATACAAAATCACTTAAAAGTTTTGAAAATAAATCCAAGAAACATAATATAATTAAGTAAATTGAGAATTTATTTATGCATATTGATAATATCTTAAGAAATAGAATAGCCATAAAAGGAAGACTAGATTTCTAAATGCAAGGAAAACCGATACAAATACCACATTTTATTAAGCAAAATTATCATAGAAAAAATAATCATATGATAAATCAAAATATTTCTCTATATGGCAGTTTTCATTGTCTTTTGAAACCATCATGAAATTTTCATAATGGCAGTTGATTTCTTCTCACTCTCTAAAACAGATGATTTGGTAGACCATAGAAATAATTAGTATGGTTGGTAGAACTTCAGATTATTAGAGAATGTATTTGAATAAATGTTCATTCATCTAAGAATTTTGTTTAGCAAGTGATTAATAATGAATGAAAGTAAGTGATGTTAAATTTTAAATAGACTGCAATAAATTTATATATTATTCATTTTTTAACACATGTTATAAAATACAAGGGTTATGGTCATCCATTATAAAAATACCATTTCTTCATCGTAAAATTTACCTTTTTTTAAGTACATGGAATAAATAAAACCAATTTAACAAATTTAAAGTAGAACTTGAATCATAATTAGTATTTATACTAAGTATTTTTGATATATATTTTTTTAAGTAATCTCTTTTCAATGGGTCCATTAACCAGCGTATGTTACTGTATTGATGTTGATTCCATAACACTACATAGGATTTTGACATTATCTTCCTGTATATGATCAAAAACAAAGTACCTGGATAGTTGATAATACAATAAATTTACGACAATTAGGCGATTTTATATTTCTAAGTTTGGGAATGAGGGAAGAATATTTTGACTGGTAGAGAAAATTATGTATTTAAAAGATTTTCTATTTCTATGATTGATGACTTTCATTTTACACGATATTTAATTTTGATTACAGTCACCTCCCAATTCGAAATTAGATAGAGTACATAGTCAATTGATACAATACATAAAATGACATTCAATTTTACACAATTTTTACAGGAATCAATCTTTCTTTACCATGCAATGTTGCAATTAAATAATTAGAGATATATGTAGAAAGCGATTTGGTTCACTCAGTTGTGATACATTTTCATTAGACAACTTGATATGACCTTCATGTATCTCTCAAATACGCTCTTCAAATCTTGTTCCCTATAAAAAAAATATTACATTCACAAAGTGTAAGTACATAGAAAAGTCATGAAAATAAATAAATCACCGTTGCTCCCTATAATATGGATTTACGGAAAATAAACTGTTTACAATTCATTTGCTCAGTCCCAATTAAGAAGATGGAATTATAGAAGAGAAAAAGGAATACTACAAGCCCCTAAATCTTGCGTTAAGCGAGTGGAATTCGAATCCTGACGCCCATTTCACTAGCTCAGGAGTTGACATCTGTAATTATGAAAATAAAGATAGCAATTTAGATACAATATTCAACCTGATATATTACGTTTCATTATACCTGAGAACGTCCATCTGAAGTGCACATTGCTCATACGCAATGAGTAATTGTTCCAAGTCTGTAGAAGACCAACCACCACCCCTCAAGGGTTCTATACATCTGCAATTGAGAGAAAAAGCATTTTAGAAGTTCCAAATTCCAAATTCTGAGTATTCAAATAGATCACCATGATATTTGGTTTCTATGCTTATTTTACAAATATTCTAAATAAAAAATTCGCAGACAAAAACACTAACCAAGAATAAAATTCAGTATCCATTTTTTTTTGCCATAGAAAATGTAGAATAATTCATGAACAAACTATCACTATTCATAAGACGACAGTATAATGTTTTTTTTTCTGTTGAATTTTCCTAAAAATGTATGACATAATTTATTTTTTCAATATGTGGTTACTAAGCAGTATTTTAAGTCAGTGCTCCGCAACTGCTGTGCTGGGTGACAATGCTGGATGTGTCATAGCGGCGCTATTTCTTCCCTTTATTTTGGTGTTCTGCAAAATTAAATGTGCCGCAGAAGATAAAAGGTTATGGACCACTGATTTAAACAACCACAACTATTCCGTTGGCAACAATACTTCAATCATTGAGAATATGAAGTTTATGCTGTACACAATATCTTTAAATTTGTTTTCAATTCCTGTTAAAATTCCATTTACAATTGTTTTGTAAAATGTAAAATGATCTCTGTTCAATTTTCCTTTTGTTATCCTTATATTGATGCAAACAATGGATTTTGGAATAATATACATGGTGAAGAGAATATGAACACCACGTCGATATACATATTTCAATCTCAAAAGAATCTGTGAAAAATATTTAAAAAATATTTAAAAAATCATACTTTTCGACGAGGTCCAAAAAAAGTGAACGTAGCTCCCGAGCTCTGTGTAGATTGCAGGCTACACCGATTAGACCTCTAGTGTATGATCTACAAAATTAAGCAGTGAAATTATAAAACAGTTATTTTTTAATATCTACATAATTAAAAAACTAATGAAGAAGAATTCTGTGAAATTAAACATAAAATTTTTTATTTTCTGCAACAAATATTTTCCTGGAAAATGTATTTTTAGAGGTAACAAAAACTGCTACAATTTAGCATTAGTGATCCATAGCTGCAATGGAGTGTCTGCGTATCGGATAGAAAGGATGATAATACTGGTAAGTGAAACAATTTTATTGAACAAACCTGATGTCACCAGACTTTTTGAGAAATGGGCTAGATTGAAATTCTCAAAAAAATGTGGAGCCGGATGAAAAACATTCTTATTGGAATTTGTCAACATAAAAAAATTGGGTGCCGCTGGTCTGTTCAACATTACAATAAAATAAGCAAATGCTATTTTATATCTTGGATAAACATTCAAATAATAATTTCAGCATTGGCAAATTTTTCTATGAATATGCAAATGCATTTTTATGTTAAGTTTAAAAAATCAGAGGAAAATATCACATCATAAATACTGCTTTTTCTGTAGTTTCATAAGCAGAAAAACCAAATCGTAATTTAATTTTTGAAAGAATTTTAGTTTTTTAGAAATTTAAAAACATTAATACCTTTATTTGATACAATTTTGATAGATTGAAAGAAATGAATGTGTTAAATCACCTGAAATTTAATTCCAGCTCTTGATAAGACTTTTCTAGCAGTTTTGGTCGCAATTTCATACAAACCAAGCTGAAACAATAGATACAACATATTATATATCATTTTAACTATCAATATTTTTAGTAATCAGTTTTTTTTATTTTTGATCTGTTTTTTATTGTGATTTTTATTCAAGTTCCAAAATTCTAAAATTATCCAACTAGGATTTCACAATCTTTCATTGGCATATATTGAAGAGTTATTGTTGGTTGATAAGTCTCGAAGCGAAGACAAAATAGTGGAGTTTGTTTCTGTGACTTCTGAGAATGAACAAAATTCATAATCACCATAATCCTATTAACCCTTTCATAGCCATAAATAAATCACGCCGCAGTGCTTATCAGGCCTAATATTTTTTTTTAGCTGTGTTAGAAAGAAATTATAATTTACTCACCAAATATTATATCCCGCA
>JAGVSQ010010417.1:0-12931 GCA_022683975.1 Rhyacophila evoluta
GACGTCTTCACATTGCGAAGGTCCATATACTCCACTCTCGGAGTGGATATCTTCATACTGTCTAGACCCATATGCTCCAATTTGGGACTGAACATGGTATATAAAAAAAAAAAATTGTATTCAAATATTTTTTTACAAATTATGTAGTCTTGGCGAAAATCGAAACTGACTTATTAATTAAGATATTTTTTTCACCATGATTCCGTTCCGTAAGTGGAGTATATATAATAGATCTTCCCAATGTGATAACATGTCTTGACAGATTATTTTTCACAAGAATCGGTTGTCAGGCAATTGCTCAATGCAATTGGCATCTTGTCGTGTATTGTAACTTGTAATCTCTGACACCAAAACACGCACACTAACCTCTCCGATAAGATAATACATGTCGAATCTCACAATAATAAAACTCGTGGAACCACCCCGATTGTTTCGGTATACGGAATATAAGGACAAGTTAATTTAACACTGGGAACGTTTGTCCGGAACAACAAAAAATATACGTTATATTAGAAATTTCATTACTTTGGTATTCGTTATAAAGATATTTGTTTTGTATATAAATTATCTTGATAATATTATAATATAACTGAAATTACCATCGATAAAATCAAGTAACGAATAGTAATACAATCATTTACGAGTAATAATATGTTCTATACTATAATTATTTTATAGTAGTTTAGATCCTTGCTTTATAAAATCCAAATTGTTAGCTGAAAATTCGGAAATAGCCCAATTGAGAATTGAACACAACTCGTGGATAATTCAGCCCTAATTGGTCAATGTTTTGCTGTATTTATTGATTTGAAATATTATATTTTAGATACTCAAGCTTGAAGTTTATATTTTTTGCGTATTATCGCAATATATTTTTCACACTTTGTATACTGAAAACGCTCTTTAGGATATCAATATTATTTGCAGCTAATGTTTAAATTTAAAAAATTGTTTCCGTTAAATAATTCAAAAGTTATTAACGTGTTGCAGCTTAATGTTTTACCAATCGTATCAATTAATGAATCAGTGACGTAAATTGATAGTTTATTAATCTAACATAATTATTATAGAATTGGTCTTCAAAAAACTTCTTTTTTATTTTAAATTTAAACGGGCTCACTTGGAACACATCAAATGTGTTTAAATTAAATGCACAGTGAATAATATTTTTTGAAAATTAAGGAGAATGTGGTATACCATCATTTGTCAGTTGACAACATAATTTCATTCGTTTTATTTCTGTTTCATTATTCTAATAACCATCAAACTATTATTTAACAGAAAGTAGACTATTGTTGTGTAATTCAAATGTGAATAGACACATATTTTCTTTACTACATATATTGTAATAATATATGATCTGCAAATATAATATAATGTTAAATTTTCTTGAACTATATATTACTAAAAAAAAATACTGTGTGAAAATATCAATTACTTTGGGACTGTCCAGAAATACTCGTATATATAATATTACAAGGATTTATACTACACAGGAACAATGCTTAAGTATTCTTTGTTTACTCCAAAGTGTTTATAAGTATCCAATACTCAATACTATTTTTTTGATTTATACTTTTACCTATGGGAAATATATTTTATAAATCTAAAATATCTATAAAATACGGGATATATTATTTTGAAGTTGTGTAGTATCATAATGCTTTATTGACATCGATTTCTTGGTGTGGCTGACAATGTTTTTTTATCGTTTAGGGCAGTTGCACATGGGCCGACTCGGCTTTGGGACACCAAGTGGTCCTGAACGGGAGTCCGCTGCTGTGCCTCAGCGAAGCGGAGAGACGCGCGCTGCGACAGGCTGCTCTGGCAAGGCTACAGCAGCTCAATCTTGGAGTTCCAGTCGATATACCAGACGGTAAAATTTATTTGAAAGCTTACAACTGTCCTTAAGCAATGACAAGCTGTAATATTAACATAATGGCATCGAAGATTTTACAGGCAGAATTCAGGCCAAAATTTGACAGCCCCCAATATCTTCAATTGTATCAAACATTTAATGAAAATAAACTTCCAACATATTCTTAAATTCTACACAATTAGATCATATCCCGTTTTCTAAGCGTGTGTGCAAGTCCCGCGAAAACGGCTCCGTGTCGATACAAATGTCCAAGCTACTTGTTAAAAACGAGGACCATAATCAAACGTATAAAAAAAAAATCACGATTTGTTTTTTACTACTCACATTAACACTTGCTCACCTATCAAAGCTTATATAATTATGTACTGACAAGTGGTTATGTTAGTTGTATGGATACACACGTGTGTGTCGTCCGTATTGAAAGAGTTAGTAATTCAAATATGCCTGACACAAAGACGGATTGAGCAATTGGCAAAAATCATTTTTTACGCCATATGGATACATATTCAAAACACATTTATCACTATTTAATTGTGATAGATAATATAATTTTAATATTCATTGATATTGATTTATAACAATAAAGCAGATCATAAGTTGACATTGATATTGTGTAGCTATTTTCACATGCTTTTTACGAATGATAATCTTCTGGACCCTTCAACGTCATACCTTGCATGCAATATTTTATAATTGACATGCATATAAATTTTTAAGAATAGTACATTATGGTTACATCTTATCTCCAATATGTATTGCTTTACGCAGCTTTTTTCTTTCAATCATATGCTCCAGTAAAGTTCATGATATATTATATTGTTTTTAATATTTAGTCGATTGTATACAACTATCTTTTTTTAAGAAAGAATTGCCAAATAATACACTATATTTGTTTCATCTAGCAGTCAAAATTGTATGAATAAAATAAGTTAAATTTCGATAAATTGTTATATTATCATTTTTATAAATCTTGTTATCACCCTTTTTAGGATATTTTTTTCTTATCACGCAGAAAACACACCTACCTCATCACACAAGCCCAAAAGAAGAGCATATCTTTTGAAGCGGAAGGCTCTGACGACGGGATTTCTCACCAAAGACACGGAGAAGGATAAAGGTGAGTAACACAACTACAGCGTTTTTCTTTATTATTATGTATTTATATGTATTAGGTGCATTAAAAATGATACCGTTTTGACAGTAAACATAATAGATATAATAATATGTATATCCATCCGATTCACTATCGATAATAAAAAAGGTAAAAAATATATTATTCTATATTAATCTCACCGGTATTGCAGTAAATGTATGTACGAGATACAAATCATAACAATATCTCTGTAGACTTAAATGATAGTCTATGGTACCGTCTGGTATCTCAGTGATGATAGCATGCGCTTTGACGCTGGAAACTGGCGAGTTTAAATCCCGCGGCTGTCATAAAGATTTTTACCATAATCAAAAGATACAGGACAGAATTCCCAATAGGTTTAACAATTGGTTAATAATAAATTTCCGTAAAAAATAATTGTCAATATATACATTTAGTAAAAATTCATATGCTCCACCTTCAGTCCGGAATTGGTTATAAAAAAATTGTTTAGGTAAATTATAGTTGTATAATGCCAAGGCGTAATTTTATGATAAATTTTCACATTTATATTTTTTTTAATGACGTATATTGTCCTCGCTTTTCTATTAATGTGTTAAAAATTAAATAATACATTCATGCTAGACGTAATATATTTTGGAGAAACACGCATATTTTGACAACAAAATAAAAAAGACACATTCGGTACACCTAATAATGAATCTTTCATTTTTACAGTCAGGCATAATAATCTCGCACAAATTAATTTCAATTATAAATACTGCGTTTTCTCTCTGGCCCTATAAATTAAGCGAATTTAAAAACTTTATCTCTGTTGACACGTAACAAATTATGACAGGATTAAAACTTTTGAAACATTCCAATTATTTTCATTCTGATTCTTTAAAAAGCTTTTACGACTTATGTATCTTCTAAGTCTAGTAACGAATTCAATAGATACGGCATCCCTACACAATAATATATTAAATTTGGTTTCCTTAACTATTTAATAATTGATAAATACATAACATATAAGCTAAATATTGGTTAGATAAATAATTAACAATTGAATCATAAATAATATCAAACGTAATTTAATACTCAAACCTTTTACGTCTACGCCGATATTCACATAAATGAAATGGGCTTGTGTGAAACTATAATTAAGTAATGGTGAATTTTAGTTTAAAAATATCCAAGCTATAAGCGTATCTTTTAACGTAGTTTGAATAATTACCGGTCTATTTTATTTTCAGCCATGGTTATTTTGAACTTTTCTACATGAAATATTACGTTCCATATTCTTGTGTTATCAGTTTCAATGGCATGTGAATCCCACGGTAAATTTTACTGGAGCAAACATATTAGAAATTTTATAGAACTAAAGCTAATACTGATTTGAATGTTATATACTTAACAGTCAATCTATTCAAAATTAGAAAATACAATTAATTTAAAAAATAGCTATTTACCAACATTGCTTCTAATGCTACATTCTACTGCATTGTTGTGTTCATTTAGTTATATTAAAGCCATCCGATAATTTACCAATAACTTTATAAATCTAATTAATTGAACACATTTTTATTTAAAATACTATTCACGAGTTAAGCAGTATTTATAGTAACGTACATATGTATTGATATATAATGAAATATAAATATATTTTTAAGAAAGTAATATACCCTAATAAGCCACGTATTTTTTTGTAAACCATGGAGTGTTGATTAAATGATAAGTTGAATTTTTAATGTTTGATAAATCAGTCTTAAGTATTTGATTTTCAAAAATTGACACCCAATCCTAGGCTAAAACTTTTATGATATTATATTTATGTAGTCCGGACATATTTTCAGTCCGTAGTTGTTTTGCCCGCGTTGCAATTCGCGGGAACTCTATTCTTGGCCACTTCTTGAAATTGCGCTGATCCTCGACGAAAGTGCTTCATTGCTTTTGCTCTTCTAGTCTCTCTCATTGCCCATCAGTTGGCGTGCGGGGCAATAATTGATGATTTAAAATTGAAGCGTCATTAACGGATCGCCAGAATCGTGGCCGGCTTGGCTCGGGAACAAATGAAAACGTATCACTGACGTTTGGTTTCTATTATTTATTTCGATACTGCCATCGTCTATTTGAATTTATTTAGAATGCCCATAAGATAACAGTTAAAAAAACATTGCGAATGTGTCTCGATAGAACCTTAAATTTACCCACTAGGCCAATGTCATTCAATGCTCCGATTAAAATATACTATAATAGGAATGGCCAACGGGTCGATTACATCATGTATATATCCTATCGAGTCATACTTAAACTATCAAAATCAATCTCTCTCCAAGTTAGCCAGCCCAGAAATATAAAGCAACGTTTACTTAAATAGTTTAGGTAATTTTAAGCAATCAAAACTTGCGTCCGTGACCGAGTTGATGCGCGTTGAAACCGGACTTCGCGGGATCTATTCCGCAAATGCTTAAGAATATTTAAAATCAAAGACGCATGACTTAACAAACAGTGAATTAGCAATTACTTATTCTTCTTTGGAAACATTCAAGCTAAACATTAAAACTAGCTAAATCTTTCAGGATAGTTTCTTACATTACGGAGATCCATACATTCCATATCATTCGGCGGGGTATTTGATGAGAAAATGATCCACCGGCTACGTTTTCAAAATACAAACTTTTGTCTGTTTAACATTTACTAATTATGTCTTAATTAAATCCGATAATTGAAAAACGAATAGCATTAATATTTATTTATTCACTAGTGACTTCTTGTTAAAAGAACCTTTCATTCTATTTCTCGAGAAACTTTATTTACTCGAGCAAATGTTGAAAAATTAGCGACCAAACAAATAATGTTAGGGAAAAATCTTTTTAGCTGCTCTCGCGAATACTGTCGATGCATTAATACAGTCTAAAATTGAAACATTTTAACAAACTCAGCTGACATTTTGCAAAATGCTTACGATTTCGTTTTATTTATTACTTGGAGCTGTGTCAAGTTCGTACAATTTTCATAGCCGAGTTTTACACCAAATTAAAACCGACACACTCATTCTCTGTTCGCGAAAATATTCCGGTTCAACGCAAAATGTATGCTTTTTACAATAACAACATTGTAATGGCTTGATACTTAGATAATTTTAAAAACAGTAGTGGACTGAGGAAGAAATACTTTAAGTCACCAATCTCAGCATCAAATAATTGCAAGTATCAGGCATAATATTATATGGTTATCACTTCAACGACACGAAAACTCAACCAAAACATATCTAAAAAGATAATCCTCCACATGAACCATTACTTAGTTCTAGATGATGGAAAGAAAACTGTATATTAATTAGTTATTAAACTTTCATACAGTAGAAATATATTTCTATATAAATATAATTGTGACTGTTTTAAGTAAGAAAACTGAAGTAACATACACCAATTGGCAGATAAAACAAATGTATTAACATATTGAAACTGAAGTGTAAAGAATTTGTTCGATTTTGGATGTTTTGAAAAAGATAAATTAGTCGTACGAAAATCCTTTGATAATTCAAATATTTCGTTCGAATATTGGACAATACGTCATACAATAGCTTTTCACCAAAGCGTTGTTGCGAAGTAAAAAAGAAATTGTATTTACCAACATATTAATGACAGATTACCATATTTTAGCGCCAACAATTTGTAAATACTTTTCTAATTCATCCAGCTATCGGAAACACCTCGTAACAATAGTCAAACAGTATCTTTAAAATAACTATTTACATTTCATATAATACTTTAAACTGTGTCCAGGTCATCGTAGACGACAAATCTTAATATAATTTCGTTCGATATTTTTATTTATAACAGTTCGTGGTAATAATCAATTTCTGAGATTGATTATGGCCTGTACATCGGTGTTGACCTCATCAAAGTCTTTTTCCACAAAAAAATATTTTATAATATTATTAAAAACTTAGAATCCAACACTTTAATGCGAGACTAGAATATAAATGTATTTCAATGTGCCATAGTAATCGAAAGGTAGAAAGAGCCATGTGTTTGTTAGGTAGACACTGAACATTTTTTTGGCAACGAGGGAAAATCGTGCATAGAATTCTGGGAAATGGTAGATAGCCTTGATTTTATATTAGCTTTAGAATTATGTTATCAAACAAAATACGAGACTTTACTATTTACCTGTGCTATAGTAAATTTTATTATTTATTTCGTTTTATTTTTGTATATTTTTTCAAATTAAACTCTTGTTATATAATGACATACATCAAATTATTTTTCGTAATTAACCATAATATTATAGAAATTATATTCAACAATAATTTATATTATAAATATTTTAGATCAATAAGTGAATAGATTTTTTAAATTTCTGTCTAGATAAAGGCACACAATTAAGAATATACGATTTATGTGCGGCTATAAATCTTGTATAATAAAACTTTATCAAATGAATTTTATGATTCTATAAATTGAATAATACAAAACAATAATGTTAAATCTTTTATGAAAAATGAAGATATCTTCACATCTCATTATTATTATATACCTAGTCCTCGAGATACATGATAATTCGCTTTGAAGGTTTTCACATATGTTGAAAATCGCACAACTCGAATAACACGTTTGTTTTTAAATTTACGCAGTCAAATTAGCAACGTCTTAGGCCGCGTCCAGGCTGGGCCAAAAACAAGCGAACGAAGGCTTAAAACAGTAGAAAATAAGGCTTCGTTCGCTTATTCATTGCTCAACCTGGACGCACCCTTAGATATTTGAATGAGAAACAATATCGCGTCGTATTAATTCCTTCAGAATATTATAATTTTTGGTCGTTTTTTTATTTAGCTCACCTGCTTAAATTTTATATTGTTCACAGAGACTTGTGGCTTCTTGTTTTTTTTTTAACTTCCTTCCAAACATTATAATTTCTTTTTTTTACGTAAAATATATTCTGTCTCAATTTATTTTTATTGTCTCGGCTGGAGTTTATTTAATTTTTGACTGATGGTGCTTGATGGAAATTGATTTTAAATTCTAAATTATTTGTTTTATTTTTTTTTACTAACATATAATTTTCAATGGTACTAATATCTGGAGAAAAACTAATCAAAGTTATATTGTATTTTAAATATTATAAAATCTTTTTAGATTTGGAAAAAGTTTTTACATACCACATGTCATTTCAATCATACATTTCCATAAAGAAGTACCACACATCATTCTAGTAACGTCCGAATATAAAAATAACGCACTAACTGGACATATATATGCATCATCATATAAATTTTAATCCTAATCCAGATTCAGTTACCGAAGTTTCAAATTTAAGCCGAGTTTAACATGGGGAAGTTGAATTCCTCAACAGTGAATCACGTTCAGTTCTTAGCCGCAGTCATTTTCATTTAACTCGTGACGTTTTTTTGTTTTCATTTACTTTTTGTGAATTCGCTTTGCCAATTTGATAGATGTGCTTAACACATGTAATATCGGATTCTTATTTGAAATACTGAAATTGCTACTCATTTGAGTACCATGTTTCAGATAAATTCGAAGTATATACTTACGGATTCATTAAATGTTGTTAAAAGAACTTGAATTCATTTTTTCAAATTAAACAATAATAAATAATCACATTTAAATCAATAACCAAAGTCATATAGGTACAAAATATTGCTTAGATCACGTGTTGTAACAAGCTATAGTATGCATTATTTAAATAACTGAAGAGATAGTCCAATTTGTTTTTTTTTCAATATAATTTCATATTACACTGTGCAAACCATTTAGCAGAGGATATTTTTATGTCTGTAATTTTTTTCCTTCATTATTTACGTCTGCTTTATAATTGTACTTGAGTAGATGCATATGCTCCACTTTTGACGCAAACATGTGGATATAAAATATTTTAGATAGTCTAATATGGAATCATCTAAATAAATTTTTTATTCGAAATTCTTCCAACCTTTTTGAATCAAATAATTTATGAATATCTAATAGATATGTTACAAGTTATTAAAAAATCTCTCCAGCGCATATACTGGCCGCTCGACTTAATATAATCTATAATATTTTCTAAGGTCGTCCTCATTTTAAACGTGATTTAATGGACCATTAAATTAATAGAGAACATTATTCACGAATTTAAATTGTAAAATATAATCTCATTTAAAGCTATTCTTAAATGACTTCCTGATGTAAATATTTGAAATACTCCATAACTGCAAATCATAAAGTTTATATTTAGATGGTAACTGCGATATATTAGCGACCGACCAAGAGTATCTATTTCAATGTTCCGTCTATTTACGACTACATGACACTATCAGAATAGACATTTTGATAGCGTGCATTTGGAATTCTAATAATCCACAGTCCTTAAGCTCAACTTATTCGTGGAGAATCGTGTATAATTAAAATTATCATAGTGTCAAAATGCATTAACAGAAATTAATAAACAGTTATTACTTAGCTATTATTATATAAAAAGTATTCCATGTATCCTATTATTTCAACGGCACACTACTTAGTTGTCCAAGTAACAATATTTGCTTCCCCTTTTTTTCTATTAAACTCAATTGAGCTTTAGGTTTCCATAAGTAAACCTATGATACTATGATACCTTCTTTGTGGTTAAGACTTACAATAACATCTCACTCTTAACATAAATATATCCAGTGAGTAAAATCACACTCTGTAAGCACTATATCTTTATTCAGGCTTAAAGACGTTTAGTTTTTTTTTTAATTAACTGTATCATCTTTATATATATATATCCAACCCATCAGTCTTACCGTATTTTAAAAGATTACTCGCGGCATGATGAATTATAACTATATCAGTAGCCACAGATATATACGAATATATTTTGGTCCAATACTGAGTTTCTACATAGCAAATCAACCGCAATTTCCATTCGGAATCCCCGTATCAACATCGGATTTTATGGAAAGTCTTCGATGAGTCGACTTAAAATTACTATCCACGAAAATATCTAGTAAATAATAAATTCATGATGGACTTGGGGATGGGGAGGCTAGAATCTACCCTGAGTCGTCGAGTCATGAAGGACACTAAGATGACAATAATGTTACCGTAAATATATATGCCAAAGATCACACATTTACAAATACGTCAACATTCTCAATGTTCTGTATTGTAAATACAATAATGCGTCTTTTGATGATTTTGATTTACAATACTATATGAAACGTAAGTTTTATATACTTACAAATACGGATTTATTTAAATTATACCAGAGTCTATCAATTATATAGCCGTATTGAATTTACCATAGGTATATTCTAACATACGTATTTTTCCTTTTGCTATTTTCTCTTGTCATGATTATCCAAAATATTCGATATCGTATTTTTAGCATACGATAAGGCACCCTGCTGTATGTCTTTCAGCAAACGGCGCCACGATTTCAAGTAGTGCTTCACGCACTGCGTACACGTGTATTATAATAGAATAGTTTGCAAGGATTGAGCGTAGGTTAATCTGAATTCACCAGGTCAAATTAAAAAACTTTATATCTTCCTACTTGAATTTCTTAAGCGTCCAAGAACACCCAATGAAGAACTCGTCACGTCAGAGTATAGCAGACTTTTCCATGTTTCACACAGATATAATAAAAATGTCACAATGCCTTATCTATCACCCATTATCATTAATTTACTGTATGCAATAATATAACACGTCAAAACCGTATTTTGTATTACTATATCAAAGGTTTTTTTCTTTAAAACGTCAAAAATACAAATGTTTTTACTCTGCCAAGTGTAGATGAAACCTAAAACAACTTAAATTGTATCTCTCAATAATATTTGTAATAGAATTCCAATCTAATGAGTATTTGTATCTTTACATGTTTAAGAGAATGATTTTACTCTATAACATTGTATTACATTATCTATGATGTCACCAATTGAACCATAACGAATGTAAATAAAGACACTGCTTTCTTCCCAATTCTTTACACAACAATTCTTTATTCGTATATTATATTATAATGTTCTTCATTCAGTGCTATAAAATAGCAAAATGGTTTACCAATAAATGCAGTATGGAATTTAAAGAATTATAGAAGTTTCAACGAATACGCAACACTATTTTATACATTTGAATAGATTTATTACTGACCGCTCACTACTCGTAAATCACCTAAAATAAGTATCGTACTCTTTCATTTTAAATCAAAATTGTTTATTTTTCGGTTGAGTTTTTGCTGCTCTAACCGAAATGATAATTAGGTGCTAAAATAACCAAATTAATAGTCGTTACATGGGTTTACTTCAACATTGAAAATGAATTTTATACAATTCACAGGTGTTTATTATTTATTACACCGAAAGAATCATATATAACTCATTTTTCTTACGGGAATGTTGCTAATGTTTATTTTAGACTACCGACTAAAGCATCACTCAAGCAACCAGCAGCTCAGATTAACAGTTCTAAATAAATCACGAAAATATCTCGATCGACAGAATTAAATTTTTCTGGCTATCACTATTTGAAGAAGATTATTTTATACAATACATTGATATGGAAATGTTTCATTGTATCAGTAATTTTTTGTACATTTAATACCGTGTATTTCATGTTGATTTGACTAAAAAATCAATAGAGACATGAAAGGTTGAAATTATTATGTAGATAACCACAATGCATCATAAAACCAGATTCATTATTGCATCTTCACTCTTGTAAAGATAGTCTATACAGTTTTTCATTGTATACATCCTTTCTGGTAGATCTTTGTCCGGCTTTCTTGAGCTTTTGTTATGTGAATGAATAGTATACAATCGAGCCTTAGAGGTGTTCTCGATAATTATGTTTTATTAAATGTGTGTTAAATAAACGTTATAGAAAACTATCGCATACTCAGTCTGATTACTTTGTTGATTACAAAAACTTCTAAGCTTGGAATCATTTAGACTGAAAGCTAACAAAACAATGAAAGCTCAAAACGCAGCCAATGCTGACGATGCATTCATTAATATGACGCGATGGTCTCGTGAAAAAATATCAGAAAGTGGATCAACGGATTATATCGCTGGCAAATGAAGTTCATTGTTAAAAATAAGTCGACTAATTTTTTATTGTGGTCTATCACAACTCGTGATTGCGCCAAAAATAAGCATATCACGGGATCTCTTCGTGTATTGTGTCCATAAATAATAGCGTATGTGGGTGATTATTATTTTCCTAAAGCCATGACACAAATATATGACATATCAAACGATCAACGACTCTTAAAATAAATGCGACTGATTAAATTGACGTCAATATTTGCACTTCACTCTCTATTTCTAGTCATTACATAATAACATAATCCAAAAATATAACAATAATTATCATATTAATATAACTCACTGTATTTAAATACTCCATCCTCAATCATATCTGGAATTTGTGAAAAGGCTTCTTATAATAATTTTAGAAAGGTCGGTAAATTAATTGACTTAGAATTTACATGGTAGCGTTCTATTTTACTACTAAATCATTCTCCGTTTTTATTTTCTTCTTAACGATGTCCATTCCGAAGGGGCAGTAAATGAAATTCCATAATGCAAAGACTTATATTGATGGGTTGTTTTTTTACTGAGATTGACTACCGGACAAATAAATTCTCAACCTATCCTCCTGTATATTTGGATTTAAAAAAATCCTAAGCTTAAGATCTTTAAGAGAGTTCAAACTTATCAACGTAATTATTGATACGACTTCATAAGAGTTTAGATATAATACATGTTGAATAATGATCGATTGTGATTATGCATCTGTCGTAATATTGATCTCATTTATTCAAGCTCTGATGTCAAGCCAGTGCTATCAAATTTGAATCCTCTCACACACTAGATAGAATAAACGATATATTTTCAAAATTTTATAATATTTATAATCATTGTATTATTATTATACATCTAGGCATATGAACAATATTGTTGTATGTATCAC
>JAGVSQ010010418.1:0-12930 GCA_022683975.1 Rhyacophila evoluta
TCCATACAGAACTATAGGTTTCACGGTCACGTTATAGACTCGGAATTTTGTTCTCATTCTAATTTCTAATTTCCTAATTAGTTAAAATTACAAGTCACTTAACTGAATTCGCATTCAGCACATAAGGAAGGTTCTATCCTAACAAAACTTTTCACAAAAGTGCATGCGATAAACTGGCATAATGTAATGTGCGTCTATCTGTGGTATCTTCGAGGCGTAATCGGTTGTATAAATATGCAATAAAAATCCATCTGCGTGCAAAGGAAATTATGGAGAATAGCTTAATAGTAAGTAAATTCACCACATAAAATTTCCTCGGCACTGCGAGTTAAATTATTCAAAAATCAGTATGTATGAAATACCTAGTAGCCATAATATAACTACGTTGCAGATGGATCAGTATCTCTTTCTGGATGCGGATTGTTTCGCCGTACGGGAAGAACGAGGAAAAATTGAGATCATTATTATAAGTCCAGGGGCGGACGCAGAGAATTATATGCACTTATTATATAGGAGTTAGCGTACATTTTAATTTAAACTTGTTTCATGAAAACCCTCTAAACTTTACGTCCCGGATATGGCCGGTATTTGTAACTAAAATATTTAATAGTATAACACTTGTACATATTCATTTATGTTTTAACTCGCGTCGTGCATCCCGCGGATGACAGGTGACGGCAATTAAATTTAATTAAAATTAAATAGTAATAGTCAAAGTACTGACATGAAAATATTATACCATAGATTAAATTATTACAGATAAAAGTATAATAGTTGGTCGAAATCCGTAGAATACTTAGTAGTGTTTGTAATTCAGTGAAGAACCCAATACTCACATTGTGGCTACAGTAAGGCCACAGATGGAGTGACCATTTATTATATATTATCAATCACTTACAGGTCATCTTTAAAATCTGAAATCATCTTCATGTGTGAATTAAAAGGAAATAGCTTCTCAAATTTTTTAGGCAAGTCGGTCATTGCAATTCATTTTATACGAGGGATAACTTACGGCAAACATAATGGTATGTTGAGGATATTATATACTGGTACATTGGAATATATATATATGGCATACGAGTATAATATATAGTAGTTGAGTATATGTGTACTCGAATCTCGAAAAGTGAAAACTTTCAAAAGCATAAGAATGAAAAACAATAACATCGGATATGGGCTTGTAGGTAGAGATTGCAAAACGGAATTGGGAATTCGCGCTTGTTTTTCAATTTCGAATTCCAAAACAATTTAAGGCGAGTAAAATTGTGGACTAATGTACGAAAGTAGAAATTTCTAAAGTCACACATTTTTTTTGTAACTTCTACTTTCGGACATAGTGTTTAACTATTTGAAGATAGGGGCAAGACTTAAAAAAACATTCATTTTTTGTCTCGACAAATAAGATAATAAAATAAGATAAGTGTACCCTTAAAAAAATTGAAGGGTACACTTATTATGGATATGATATTCAAAATATTATCGAAGAGCATATTGCCATCCTTCTAGAGGCATCGAAGGTGTTGATGTAGACACTATTCAGTCTTTGCAAAAATCACACGGTAAACTCTCAACTAATGAAGAGCTGCAAGAAAAGAACTGCCATACCACGTCCCAAGAAAATGACGTCTCACAACCTGTTTCCTTGCGAAATTTAAGTGTCAAAAAGGCCTTTTTCTTCACAATCAATGCATGGATTTGATAGAAGAAAACGCTAAAGATTACGAGCGAGTTAGTGCTGTAAAGCGTGGTCGTAACGGATTATTTGACAGCTATCGGACATTTTTCTATAGTAAACGTAAAGGCCAAACAACGGAATGTACATTGAAGATTAAATTAAGCCGGCGATTTTTAACAATAAAGCCCGCAGATAGATTTTTTAAATTAAAATATCACATTTATTTCGCCTCTGTTCGTCTATAAAACAATGCGAGACTGTTCCATTGAAAAGAGAGAAAATTATGCGGGATCAACGTATGAGCGGATGAAACTATCTGTGAAAAATTATTCAAGGCATTCGTAATAATTTCTGGTCACATAATTTTACATAAAATATATTGTCACGGATATTTTCGACATTTGATTTAAGAAATTAATTTACCATTTTCCACATAAATGTACGTATCGATTACTAACAATTTACTTCCGGTGGATAAAAACGATGCATGAAAATAAGTAAAGTTATATATTGTTGATTACAGTCGTATTATTTAGGTGTATACATTATATTGTTACGTAACGACCTTAAATCGCACTTCAAAAATATGTGTAAGCTACAAAAGCTTTCAAAAAATCAGTTTACATACGTTCAACGAAATTTTAGTGTAAGTTATCATAATAAGAAGACATGAATATGGGTCACCGTGTTTAAAATCGAGAAACGTATCGATGTATCAACATCATAAATATAATATTATTGATTAAGTATACACATTCTGGGTAGATATTACAGCAGAAAAAGTATATTGTGTTCTAAGATGATTTATGTAATAAATACATAGTGAACTTAAAGTCAAAAGCTTTTTACAGCTAAGAGATAGATAGTCATATTAATATGTATATAATAATGAGATTAAACAATAAATTGTACCGCTACATCTGTTACAACGTTAATGACACCAATTATATTTAATTGCTCTCTCAGTTGGGCAGATGGCAGTAGTGGTCGCATGACTTCGTGCTAATTAATTATAATAAATTAGGATCTCAGATATCTTGGGAGATCATCTTCACATCTTCAAATTACGATTTCATATTAATAATACGTTTATTACTGATTTCTTCTTTACCCATGCACTTATTACACATTTAATGCCACTTCTTTAAGAATTAACTATTTTAATTTCTGACTATTGCCAAAAATTAATGGTAAACTAAATTTATTTTAAAACATCACATACACAATTGTCATTGTCAAGATCTCCTATCTAAAAAAAATACGAAAACCTTTTCAATGCCATGTATGAGGAAATATTTTTTTTTATACCACGTTCGCTCCAAAAGTGGAGCATGAGAATCGTTTGTCAGACAATTGCTCAACCCAATGGGCATCCAGTCCTGCGATTTCAGATTTTTAAATTTGACCAGATTGGGAATGGAATCCGCATTCCCCGAATTGCTAGGCGCGCGCGCTACAGACTACGCTAACCGGGGACTTATTAATCGCTCAAATATAGAATCACGAGAAATTAAATACATTATGGAAGCTTTAATTATTTACTTTAGTAGAATTAAAACGTTTTTGTAAACTTTTGAGAAACGTTTTGTTAGTAAGCCAATAACAACCACATTATTAATAAGATCAATGACGATTGACGCAATAAACCACAGGAAGAATCATGACAGATTCATTGCGGGGCTTAAACAGCCCAGCGTCACCGAATTGAACAGCTAACGGTTCCGTCCTGAAGCACGAAAAAATCACGAACAAATTTAAATAATAAGCACGCTCTCTCGTTAAATTGCGATCTAGGACCCCGTCAACTATCAGTACACCTCTAATGTCACTAAAAACTCCCTAGTACCTGGTGATGGACATAAAGTCATCACATTGTTTACCTGTCAATTCAATTACCATGAAAACTATTAATTGTAACCGTACACATTTCCATTGCCATTGACGTAATGTTTACGTCAATCACGAATCAAACGTTCTTGTTATATTGTCGAAGTGAAAGATTGCCAGTGATCTGTCCTCTTTCGTGACTAATATGGAATACCAAACTGCTGAGCATTGACATCACTCAATATTTTATCGAGGCGATTACGTTAATTTTGTTGAAATTTTTTTTAGTAAAAAAAAAATTAGATAAAAATTATAATAAAATTAAATTAAGCAAGGTAGTAACAAGATTTTACAAAGCCCGCAAGTATAATATATTTCTTGTCGGAATACATTATATACGTTGGTATTCTAATCAATATTCGCCACTAGTATATCGTCGTATTACTGGCAAAAGACGTTAAAATAAAAAAGTGAGTTTTAAAATAATCGAGTTTTAGTGGTTGACTCTCTCTATTAAATACATTTTACGACAATTTCTTAAGGTATAGTGTATATCCATTAAGAATTTGTCGTAGAATGTATCTAACAGAGAGACTCAACCATCAAAACTCGATTATTTCAAAACTCACTTTTTTACTTTAACGTCTTTTGCCAGTAAATACTACGATATGTATGTATATACGAGTGAACATATATTATAATATACTTGAAGTAAACAAAGCAGTGATTTATGACTTAGCTATATCTATATAACTGTGTATAAATTACGTATATTACATAATAACTAAACGATCTCTGAGTAGTATTTCAGCTGGAATAATTTATTACATACATATTTTCAGATAGCCGAGCATGATTCGCGAATTGAACCACTCGGCATCGTGAATGTTCAAGCAAATTCATTGCGCCCCCTACTATTTCTCGTTTTTTAGCTCTTACGCTATGTTAAGATTCTTACTACCTACCAGATCTTGCCCTACCCATTCGTGCTCCCGGAGCAGTTCGCTCCAACTGCTCCTCGGTAGCTACGCCACTGCATACTTATAATTTATATACACATATAATAAATATACATAAGTATGCATTATTCGGACAATAAAATATATATCGTGTACCCGTACAAAGTGTAAAAGCGTAAGTTTTCCGTGAAAATCCTTCACGACCTACGTGCAGATTCATGAGTCTATGGCTAACTAACAATTTTGAAAAGCAAGATCCTAAAATAATGTGTATCGTATAAAATTGCTTATGTACTGTGTGGACATATTAGGCCGCGTCCAGGCTGGGCCAAAAACAAGCGAATTAAGGCTTAAAACCGTACAAAATAAGCCTTCGTTCGCATATTCATTCCTCAACCTGGACGCACCCTTATACACTTAACAAAATATCAAAAGGTGGACCATATTTTTTATTTACTTTCCAAGACCACCGTGAATATTGTAAATTGATCATTATTACTCGCCATCACAATTACATGCTCGTAAAGACATAAAGGAGCCGCACTTGATAATTAATTCATCGGCTCATCTTCGCAAAGCGCTGATAATTATTTTTAAGTTTTGTTTTATTATTAATGAATATATGATAAGAGATAAAAAGTGACAGATTTATTGGAGCGGTTCAAAAGTTCATTTAATTTAAGCGAGCGTTGCTCACAAGACTTCAGAATAGATCGACTACAAACGCAAAGATTGGAACCTCATAGTAAATACATTCGTAATAAATAATAAATTATAAAAAAAAAATATTTTTTTTATATAATGCGACCAACCAAAAATAAAAACATGCATTCATTTCAAGTATGCAAATATTGTCCGGTATCAATATTCTCGAATTGCCCAGTGAGTCATCTGGATAATTTATAATACTAATGTATGTATTTATAGTTTTATAAATGCATAACTAATTGATTCCAACATTATATAACAAGCATCGTGCAATCAACGCAATTTTGAATTCATCTCATCATTGTTTACCTCTATCGGCTTTCATTAGTCTTAATAATTTATTGTTTCAAATAAAAAAAATCTGCTGCTTTTGGTACATTTTATTTTTGAATCTAACGAGCAATATTTTGAGTACAATATTGAATTTTAAAACAAACTAGTGACTGCTTTTTGTCAATGTTTCTATTTTCAGAAAAAAATACTTAACACTAGACAATACGGAATACATACTCATAATATGTTACGTATATTTATAATATTTACGGAAAGGGAATCAAGATATATTTAATATTCATCATTATAATATTAAAAAAACAATTATAATATTACTTCTACAGCTAGAAACACAAAGAAGAAGTGAAAAACAAAACTTAATCAAAATAAATATACGTAATATTAATTATACCATGAGTAATAATTAAATGGTATCTAAAAAATGTACTGCCATTGTATTATAAAGAGGTAAATTCGGATTCTTTTGATGATACATAATGTATTGTATTAACATAATACAACGTATGTCTATACATACAATACGTATTCATTTTATAGTCACATATTATATTATTTGGCTATGTGATAGCTAGAAAAATTAATATTCAATCGTTAAAATTAATGTTACAATATTAGATTCTTTGCTCCTCAGTATGGTCTCAATATTAATTAATAACGTGAGCAAAAATAGGTTTATTATTTATTATATCTAGTGTATTTATTATTAATAATATTAATTATGTTCAAATATTTATGTACGTTGAAATCACGTATGTTTTTCCTTTATGTTGTCAATATAATATAAGACATTTAATTTTGATATAATATTTAGATACTTAGAAGGAAGCAATATCATGTTGCAAATTATGAATGAACGATTAAGCCCACATACGATTACGGTTTTATGTATAGCATAAAATATAAAACATACAACACACGCACACTTCTATGCTTTGATAAGTTTCATTCATAAGAGAGTTTATCTATTTTAAAGTATCCAATAATTTCATACAGAGTTATTGACTATCTTCAAATACATAGTAACTAATGCATTACTTTAGTTTCGGAAATATTCTTATATCAGAACACGATTTATTAACAAAAAAATTTAGTTCAAAATTTAGTGTCAAGGCGATATAAATCTTTTATAAATTCTAACGTCATTTGCATCGTTACAAACAGTACAGTTTTACAACATTTCCATGCAGCCTTACACTTTATTTACATTCTATCAAATAATGAATAATAAATTTTGAGTAGTTATAATATCAGACGACAGATATACTGACCGATAAAAAGACATTTTTTTCAATATCATACGCGGGTTGGAAAATTATCTCTTTGTCACAAATAGAGGATGAATTCGAGAGTGTTTTTTTGTACGATAGCGCGTTTGTTCTATAATCAATTTAATTGAATATTTGCTGATTTTATTTACAGGTTCGGCCTCTCAAATAACACTGCTAATTAATTAGATATTTGTATGTTTGAACATTATAGAAGTGCCGCTAAAAATATTAAGTATATGGTAAGAAATAATTTTCGAAAACAGTGAAATTTTAGTTGTGGGTTTTCTTCCTTTTCAATACTTGATACCGATATCTAAGAAAATAAAAAAAAAACTAACATTTCATTCTAGTATCGAAAATTGATGATATATTTATGATTAAATGAAAAATACTGTGTTCGCTAAGGCTTCGAAATGTGGAAAATTAACGACGCGGTTCAACAATAGCTTATATTAAACGTTTATTGACTAGTATAAATGGTTGGAAGAAGAGGGGAATATCTTATTGCCTAATTATTTACGTTATGGGCGTCAAAGTATACCTATTTACTTAAGGGTTACATTTTGAGAACTTCATTAAACTTATTCAAACTATATGTCGTATTATCTCGTGGCTCGTCAGCGGAATAATCGGTCCTGAGATCAAAGTCCACAGAGGGATGTAATCTTTGTATTTTAAAGAGTACACGTACAGATGTATAATATAAAAGTATATGTATGTATTTATATAGTTGCTCCTAGATAAGAGAAACCGGTCCTTGACCTAACGCGGTCTCATACAAATAGCGTATTGTTTGAACAAAATCTTGAGGGTCGCATAAGTGATTTTAATTGTCAGTTAATATATTTGGACTTTATAAAATTGATAAAACGCCTTGTATGTATATTTATAGAGAAAATAACATTATTTTTATCTTACGAATTTATATATTAAAATAATGAGAGTTAACAGTGAATACAGTGGCGTAACTATCGAGGACCAGTCGGGCCAGGCTGCTTCCAAACGCACAAATCAAACGGGGCGCAGATAAAGTAAAGTTAGTACGAGAGCCCAAACAAAAGTTAAAAAAAGAAGCGTGAAGCCTAAAAAGACGAGAACTATAGTAGCGCAATGATTTTTATTACTCCAGGGCGTTGAATTTGTAGCTACGCCATTGAGTGAATATACAATATTTGATTATATATATATTTGATTTGACACTCCAAACAGCTGATTGACAGTGCATTGCAACACAATATAACGGTGAATATTGACACTCTACACTCTACACTTTGACAAACATTAATATTTTTAATAATAATCTTGAACCCAAATAAATTACATTTAAGAGAATATTATTGTATATTGAAATAAGATTCATGAAGTTTTTATTTATATCGACTGTTGAATTTTTTCAAGTTGAAATCAATTTCCCAGCACTGCTTTTATCAACTTAAAACAGTTTCTATCAAAAGGATCTAAGCTGAAGATGCCGAATTATTGTCTAAATTTAGCTTTTAAGTCTAAAACAGAATGGCCTGTAAAATCAGCGACCAAGAAAAAGGCTACTGATCCACCTGATCAATTTTACTGATACTTCTCAAATAACTTGTCAAATCAATATCATATCGAGTAAAAATCACTTGTTCTACTCTGCATCTATAATACTTGAAGGCTGTGCTTATGTAATTTTTAAACTTTCGCACAAATCATTAAATAAACATTTTTACGCCTCCTGTAAAATTTGTTATGTGCGTATTACGTCCCTTTTCCTTTCCAGAGTCGATTATGTACTTCATCGGATTCGTTCATATTTAGCAAAGCGGTTGACGGACACTGCTTGCTGTATTGCGTAACGCGCAGGTTAGAATCGTATGTAAACAAACATCAGTCATGTCGTTTCATCTCAGATAGGTTATTCCCGAGGTCTTGGATTAGTGAGAGAAATCTGACAAAAATATGTATCATATAATAAATTTATTATACACATTGAAATCAATATGATATAAATGAACTCGTACATATAGCATTTATGATGTGTTAAGTACATTTTTTCATTAAACGGTTTTAGTGCAATTCGATTAATCCGCGATGGTAATCCCGCGATCAAATTAATGTAACGATAAAACTTCTAATGAAACGTTTTACATTTAGATTAATTTGTGTATTTTGTTCGTTACATTGACCCGTGGATGGGAAGGCGCCCTCCGGCGACGCGAAAGGCGAGTCGGCTTGTTTAGAAAAAAATAAAAACAGAATTATAATTATAAGCCAATATTTACAGAAAAAGATTGAAGCTCGGAGATTCTTCGCGATTAAATTCGTTCTCCAGGCTCGAGACGTAGGAGTGACTCCCACTCGAAAACGAACTTTTGAAAAGCTATCAGAAGTCGTAACTCATCGTGATTTGACATTTATTTTATTTAATAATGAATGTGATTTTTTTCGTGTTTATCTGTCAAAAGTTATCGCGAACAGTCCGCGACGATACAATTTTCAAAATAAAGTCGAATCACCGTAGTTTTTTTTACTAATGTGTAAATTTAAACTCAACTTAAAAACAATGCGTATTCACTCGCAAAGAGGCAAAATTTATTACGTTCGCAAATATATACCGGAGGCGGTGGTTCTTACGTAATAATAATTAGGGAAGTTAGTACTATTTTATTTATTTGGCAAAGTATCTTTTGACGAGTCGTTGACCGATCTTTCAAAAAAAAAAAAAAAATGGACACATTATTTTGCGATCATATTGAAAATAGTTATGTAGTACGTCATGACAATTTAAGGCCTACGATGAGTTCGTTGATCGCAAAACACTTGTACATTATAATGTGAACGGACAGTTGAGATTGGCGTAAGGACATTTTAATTATACAGAGACTATCCATTCAAAAAACACTGACATTATAATATGTGTATGAATTATATTTGTAATATTGTCACAGATGAGTGTGATTAATCCAAATATCTATAAAAACAGTCAATGAAACATTCCGAAATTTACTATTTTTTTTAAGTCATCTGAAACTTTTAAATATTTATTTTGACTAAAAAGTTGATACACTTTAAGAAAAAAAAACACAACTACATAATTAGAAAGTACATAATTTACATTAATAGCTAAACCTTAAGTTCACATTCGTTTGAAAATTTAAAAATCTGCATACGCGAATCATTTCGTGTATGCAGGTGGAGACTGCAACAAAACTTTCATTAAAGGGGGGAGTTGGATAGATTTTTTCATATTCCCAATCTTTGAATAACATAAAGATTACACTGCCAAGGAATGTGATTGATATCTTCATTTTCCATTCCATATTAATGCACACACTATACTGTCAACAATCTCAACACGTGCCAAAGATTATATTTACTATGACTGCATTAAAATAAGATAATATCACAGGATCCAGATGTCGATAGTGCGGCATCACATTCTAAAAAATAAATAAATAACACCGTCCAAAACGAAGCTTTTATTAAAGATCAACGATTTTTTTATGTTAGTCGTAACGATGGTTTTTTAATAAGGTTTTAATTAATTTGTGTAGACGAGGCATAAATTAAAATGAGGAAGCGAGTCAGAAAACTTTCGGCCGAGTGCGAACGTCCTTAACGTCATAACTTACGCGAAGCTCGCTATCAGAGCTTTCGAGTAAATGTGAATCCGAGGGCGTTCTTAACTACTTACTATAGATTCAAACTACATAATATACTTTCACACATTTTAACGTGTAATCAAATGTAAAAATAATGCAACGAAATACAAACTGATCACGTTGATGGATGGATATGAAATGTGAGGCCGTCGAGTTATAGAGATGAGTACCTATTTTAATAATAAAGACCGTTCCCTCGTTCACCATTCATTATATAATTTTTCGATGGCGCGTTTAATTCATACGTAAGGATGCTAAAATCAGCACTCATTTTCACGAAGAGTTAGATTTTTAATTCTTCAATAAACGAATTGTCATATTTGCTCGTGTAGTAGAGGAATGAATACATCATACCGTTTATCCCAATACTTAATTGAAATCGTAAGCATGTTATAAAGTAAAAACATTAATCAAATTGACCTGAAAATTTGACAATTTTGATGAAATTAAAAAACCACGATTTAATGATAAAACTTACCTAGTATATTCTTCCTTCTGCGAATTCGTGACGCACAATAAACTGATTTTATATGAAAAGATTGCGAATAAGTAAATTATTTTTTGTTCGTGAAATGATCGATTTTAATTTGGATTAGGTAGTTGGGGCGCTTATATATTTTATGATTCGATAGTTGTTCATGAATTTCGCAATGAGAATCGACGCTATTTTATGGTACAATAATAATAAATTATATCCCGGTTGCACCTCGACATTTTGAAAATCGTTCAACACTTTTCTTCTCCGCGACCGCTTTCGACAAAACTTACGCTTTCGGTATCGTCACTTAACAAATGACGCCATTGCAAGAAAACATTTTGAAAATACTTTCGAAAATTAATATCTTGCAAATTTTAATTGAATCGATTCGCGCGCGCGGACCGGACTATATATGTATGAGAATGCCAATTCGCAAAACACTGACGAACGTAACGCAATTATTTTTATTAAAAAAGATTTGATTGATAAAATTCAATGTTTTTATTTTGAATCTGCGCAATACATGGGCGATGTTTTTTTTTTTTTGAAACTTTTCACCGATTAGTAAAATTTTATTCGAGATAATATTTACATTCACGTAATGGTACAACTTAGTCGATTGTCGATTGTAAACTGAACGGTTTGTCACGTTTCAATTTCATTTGAGGTTAAAATTATTATTATTTTATCCCACTAACGCGCTACAAAGTTTGCGTCTGATGTTAACACTGGAACAACTATACAATATGAAGAATTCAAAGAAACGAGATAAAGACGATTTGGAATTCTCAAAGCGTGTAGCGCAGACTTATAGTTTTATATTTGAACAAATACTTCGTTGTTCGAATCGTTGACTTGATTTAAATCGTTACTATTATTTCTCGATCAACGATTTCGGATACATTCGACCGTAGAAAGGAAAAAGGACATAATCCACATTGAAGAGATTTCACACGAGGCACAAAAAACGTTGATTCAATGATTTCGAGCCAAACTCAAAACATTACATAGGCACAACCTTACAGTGTATGAAGGGTGAAAGTGGTGTTTTAGTTACTATAAATGATATTAATTTAATAAATTATTTATGAAAAATCAATAGAATCGACAGGGTGAAAGCCCCCTTTCCTGGTCGTAAATTTCACAAGGTATAATTTTTTCAATATTAGAAGCTAAATTTAGACACAAATTCAGCATTTTCAGCTTACATCATTTTGATAGAACGTGTATTAAGCTGTATATATTCTGATTATCGAATAGAAGCCATTTTGAAAAAATAAGGGTAACGTCCTATTTTCTTTCCACAGCCGATATAATATTTCACAATTATTAAAATATCACAAAATGGCAAATCGACACTGAAATAAGAGTAGTCAAAAAATTCTGCACTACATTTGGATATTTTTTATACATCATTTTGAGTTTGTCACGTTGTTAAATACCACAGTAAAAATGCGTGCTTTATCAATGTGAATTTATATAACTTGTTATTCTTTTAAATTTATTATCACTTTAGCCAGTTCGCTTAATCTTGGGATATTTTCAACATCAGAGAGCCCTATCTATACAAACGTACGTGATTTGGCGCACTATGATGCTGCCCTAGCGCACTAACTCGTATCGCGTACGGAATCTACAAATTCATAAAAAATCCTAAGATCCACAAAGATAAAATACGCACCGGGTACAAACGACCCTTCGAGACAACGTTGCATGTAGTTCTTTAAAGGAAGCCGAATTGCCCAGTTCTATTTTCGACATTTCATAGTGTATGTATGAACATGCTTAAAACAACCCGTAGATAAGTCGGTTTTAAGAAGAAGACAAATCATTACA
Source organism: Rhyacophila evoluta (assembly GCA_022683975.1). NCBI lineage: Eukaryota > Metazoa > Arthropoda > Insecta > Trichoptera > Rhyacophilidae > Rhyacophila > Rhyacophila evoluta. Next base: position 12,687 of record JAGVSQ010010418.1, read on the forward strand.
TTAGGATTAAATAAACGTCTAAGCTACCATTTGAAATGGTTATTATTGAATCCGAATTAAAATGCGCGATATCAGCATGAAAAATAGTATGGATTGAGAGAAAGTTGCATAGGCCGCATTGTCTATTTAAACACCTACAGCAAGAAATTATGATTAGTGCGGCGCTCAAAATTTGTATCGGCAATACGATTTAAATTCTAAATTATTTAAAACTGGTAAACTTCGATATGTGAGATCACTGTTA
>JAGVSQ010010419.1:0-11229 GCA_022683975.1 Rhyacophila evoluta
TAACAGTAAAAAAACATTAAAATATAATAAAATAATTTGATTAGTGAAATGTTTTTATTATGTTGATTAAAGTGCAGATAATGGCATTTGTGCATTTGAATCATTCAAATTGTGTTGCAAATAGAATTTACTGGATTAAAATTTTAGATAGTTTTTTTGAGTTTACTAATATCCAGAGATTTAATAATAATGAGCAGTTGGCTTTTAAACAATTCTTGAAAGCTATTTCCACTGTAGGTTAATGTATTCCGTCTTGAAGTGAAAATGCTGATTTACAATATTTACTTTTTTGTGTAAAAAATTAATTAATTATGAATTGACTTCAAGCGCCATATCAAAAAATACACAAACTATGAATTTTGAAAGTCTCCCCGGTTAGCGTAGTTGGTATCGTGCGCGTCTAGCAATCTGGCAATGCGTGTTTGATTCCCCATCTGTCGGATTTAAAAAATCTAAAAATGCAGGACTGCTGCCCGTTGTGTTCAGCAATTGTCTGACAAACAATTCTCGTAAAGAAATAACCTGTCAAGACGTCTTCACATTGCGAAGATCCATATACTCCACTTTCAGAATGAATATCTTCACACGTGCAGATCCTAATGCTCCACTTTGGAAGCGAACATGTTATATATATAATGTTGAATACTGATTTTTTTAATTTAAAAAGGGAAAATGATTCATATTACTTTGGCTATGAAAATTTGAAATAACTAAAAAAGCTTAAGAAAAAGCTGTCAATTAATACTTGCAATAAAATTCTATGAAAATTTCTTCAATATTCTTGTAAACAGCCATCATAATATAAATCTTCACAGTATAAAAACATTTTCGTTCAACTCTCATCATCATGGATATAGCATATTCTTTTTATTAAAAAAATGCATCTTCATAGAGATATTGAAGAAATAAAGTAAATAATAAAAAACAATACATGAATTTTAATTCAGTTGTATTACTATCTCTGCTTGATAATATAATATATATTTGTTATAATGCCATAGTTGTTTTAGTTTATTTTATAAGAATGTATACAATAATATTAATAATAAAATATTTTATACAGTTTATTGTATTTTGTTTTATTTATCATATCATTACGAGAAGTAAATGTCATGAGCATGCAATGGTCATACAGCTGGTCTGTTAAGCTGTTGATTTAGTCTTCGAAAAGTTGGGCATATTATCAACAAAGGATTATACACTTCCTTTGAAAAAGTTGAACATTTATAAGCCTAGAGAATCACAGTGCATTGATGGGTGAAAGGTGGGAATGAAGTCAATATATTCTTATGTGTCACCTACTGGGCATGCAAAGACTGGAAGAATTTGCTTGAAGAAGTCAATGATCAAATCTGGCTTTATTTCTGGTGTAATTTATCATATTTTGTTATATTCCTTAATCCAGGGATTCCCAAAGTGTGTGCCACGGCTGATGCGAACATCTAGTTTATCTTTCTTGGATTCTGAATTCATTCACGCGAGCTACTAAGTACGAATGTAGAAATCTTAAGATAGTGTAAAACCTAAAAAACAGCAAGAAACCACAAAATTCTGGATGAATGTACGAAAGTAAAAAATTTAAGATAAGGCAAGACCTTAAAATATGATTATGCATACTTTTACTTGAGGTAGGGTGCAGTGAGAAAATAATTCAAAAAAGGCGTCGCGATCCATTCACCTTCAGCCTCTTTGTTTTTACAAATAATCTAAATACTCTTATTGGAAGATGTTGGAAGGTGAAATTTCGTATGCAATTAGTGACAAATTTTATGGTAATTACTCTATGCTGAACCTACTATAGTAAAAAATTTATCAGGTACTGCATTGAATCATTTGAAAAATTGTAGTTTTTAAATAAATGTTCTTTGCATAATTTTAATCAAATTGGATAATCAGTAAAAGTCGTTTGACAAAATGTGATGAACAACAGGTTTTGAAAGTTGGCTGATCATAGAGATCCATTTTCTCCATATTCACAGCAAACATGCTTAAGAAAAAAAAAAAAATTTTTTAGAAATACTAAATTTACGTCGATTGCATTCAAAGGGTTAAGTTATATTTATGTGATTCGCACAAAAAAATTCACAGATTTAATAGATTTAAGATTTAATACCAAGGTGTGACAGTGTGAAAAAAATTGGCAAAACATATTTGAAAATGAGCCAAGTATTCAGGAATTGACGTAGGTCTTTGAAGCAGGAAGAAATTGAGAAGCCAGAAGTGATAGATAAAGGAACGAATGACCAAGGTAAAAGATCTCTGGAATCATGCCAAAATATTAATCAAAAAACTATACAGAGTAGAAATTGGTCTCTGTTTTTATTATTTTAAATAAAAGTGTAATAAAAATTAATTGATCTAAGTGAAGCATATGACTACCACATTATAACAAAAATTTTATCTATAATTTACGGTCCCATTTGGGACACATGAATATTCGCAGTATGAAAATTTTTAGGCAATTTTTTTTCAAGCTACTTCTTTTCTCTAATCGATTATATTCAGCATTTATGCATTCTTCCATAGATTGTCAGTTCATATCCTTCTACAGTAACCCAAAGGTTAAGTGTCAGCTGAGCCTTCTTATCAGACATTCCTCAAATAGAATAATATGATGCCCTCCCCACTTTTCAAATCATGTCAAAGCCAAAATTGTATGCTTAAATTGTCGAAAAGACTACATCTATACATTATTAACACGTTGACTGTTAATTATGAGATATCTCGTAGGTTGTTTACTTGCCCAGGACACCTACTACGAGTTATCTCATCCCTTCGTTACTTGCCATATTTGTATAGCTAAAGCTTACTGTGCAGATTTTGCAAAATCAATTATCTATTTAGCAAAAACCTTGTTATCATCGTAGTTTTACAGAACAAAATGCCAATTATATCCTGCGGGAATGTCGAAGATAATGTATGAAATATGAAGAATTCCTCAAGTCTTTCTGACTTGCTGTTGGATTTATCAGGGCATTCGACATGGTTGGCGAACAAATTACACTGCCTTGTGCAATGATGATCATTTGACGTAATTGTTTTTCAAAATAAAATAAATATAGATTTATTATTAAATTTTAAACTATAGTATATTTGAGCGCATGACCACCCTAGTAATTAATTTATTGTTCTCAGTAAGCAATCAATTTCTGTAATTTTATTGTCGATCGTAGAAGATTGTTTGTCAACATAAGGACTCGGGGATGCGCTTGAAAGACTGGACGCAATGAGTGGACGGGTGGATGGTGTATACTTTTAGTAGCCTAATAAATATTCTTTTCGGTACAAAGCAGACCATCAATCTGACAAATAACTGAGTACACAATATCGTCGTATTACTGGCAAAAGACGTTAAAGTGAAAAGGTGAGTTTTGAGATAATCGAGTTTTAATGTTTGAGTCTCTCTGTTAAATGATATTAGAGGTATAAAAGGTAAAGCTACAGCTAGAGGAAACTCGTAGCATAACAGTGTAAATATGAATAGATGGCCTCAGGAAAGAAAATAAATAATCAGGTTTGGCTTAAATGAACAGAAATTACAATTATACAAAGCTTTATATTTTAAGCTTTTGATTACTACTATTTAGTATTATTAGTTTTTAATAAAATAACATGATTAAATCAAATTGGCTCTTTAAGCCGGAATTATCGAAAATTCCGGGGCAGTCGACGTGTTAAAATTTGTATATTGATTTAAAGTGTTTCGAACCTATGGTTCATAATTGCAGATATTATTTACTTTGTTTTGGTTAATTATAAATATATCTCAAATTAGAGATAAGATTTTAAAATAATATATTGACACATCAAAGAAAAGAAAATTCTTGATATTTATAGAGTTCCTCCCTGTTTTTTTGAAATTTCATGATGTATTGGTTACATTACAGTATCCATATGTTAAATGATAATTTTCAGTATGGGTCCAAAGCCACTGTGACTGACATCTTCAATCTTTTAATAGGTTCAGAATATTATAAGTTTAATAATTTCATGGATCCTTAATTTTATAATACTATAGTTACATATTTTTGAATTTATTAAATTATATAAAATAATTTATTGTTCAAAATGATGCTCGAAGAAAATTTTGTCGATGGAATAGTCACGCTGCATAAAGAAAATAACTGGAGAGATATAATAAATAATTATCATAATTATATTAATTCTGGAAAATTATTATGGGTGTTTCCCAGTGAGAAAAATCTTCAGTTTATTAGTGAAAATTTAAGAGAAAATGATGTTGATTCGGTTATAAGTATTGGATGCGGGAGTGGACTATTAGAATGGATAGTGGCGGAATCATTGGGTAAATATTAAATTTATTATTTATTTATTGTAATATTTAGTAAACTAACCATGTGATCTTAGTGAAAATTTTAGACTGTAATATTAAGCAAATAAACATATGAGTACTAATTACCGGAGTACACCCGATCCTCTCTTTAAACGGGGTAAACGTTCCATAAAAAAAATGCCAAAAAATATAAGGTTCTTATGAACATTAGTTAATTTTCATATCATATCAACTGTGGAAATGAAAAGGACATGACCCATACAGAAAAAAAATTACAGGAGACACAAAAAAGTCTAATGTTTTAACTTAAGCCCAAAATCAAAAACAACCTTAAAGTGCATGAAGACTAAAACTGCTATTTTATTTTTAGCTTCCATCTTTTTAATATGACATGTATTGAGATTTATAAATTGTGATTTTTGAAAAAACTGAGTGTTAAGTCCTTTTTTCATTCCACAGTTGATATATTACTTTCATGGTATATTTAACACTACATATTAAGTAACACTACATATTAAGTAATTTAGTGTCACTATTACACAATAAAAATGCACATTCATTGTAGCTTTTTTGGTGATAATTCACCTTGAATGATTGAAAGTGTATCATCTTTTTCTAGTTCTACAATATATTCAAATGTTCACTAAATATATTATGTTTTCAATATTGAACTTATACTTTTATCAAGAGAAATTTTTAGATGTTTAAGCCGTGTTAAAATAAAAATTCAGTGTAAAAAAAAATTGATTCTTTTTTTATGGACCATGTTATTTTAAAACCGTGGAAAATAATTAATTTAATAAGTAAAAAAATAATTAAATAAATAATTATTAATTAAATATTATATGTGAATGATAAATTCAATTTTAATAAGTGAACTTGAGTGCAAGAATAATTCTTTTTAAATATCCAGATTTGAACTAATAGAAATCGATATTTTCTTTATCATTCAATAGTATGTTATAATATGTTTATATTTCATGCACAAATCTTAAAAATCCAGGATTTAAATACTTGAAAGTGTTTTTTTATTATTTCAAAGCACTTCTAAAAATAATAGTTATTTATTATTAGCGTATTCGGGCATTCTCCACTACTCTCCACTAGGGTTTGCTAAATTTGTACAACAATTTAAGAATTTCTAAAATAGTTTAAAACAGAAAAAGATTTCATTGAATGGATTCATAAATGACAATTTTTAAACTTCTTCTCCTACAAGTGAGAGGAGAATGATATACTTAATAATGTCAATTAATTATTTTTTTCTAGATATAAAAGTAACCGGTATAGAAGTGGACGGAGCATGGTGGAAATGCAAATATGCTCCTCCATCATTCATTCCTCAACACATCGCCAGCATGAGCCTTGATGATGACATTCCTACTCAAACAATTCTCAACAATAACAGAGCCAGTTTGTTATTTTGCTATTTTAACAATGGACCAGCCTTTGATGAGTATATGAAGTATTTCACAGGAGACATGGTCATTATTATTGGACCGGGAGATGGCAATCATAGGCACACTAATCCGATGCCCTTCCAAACCAGTTTAGATGACAGCTGGATGCTGTCCACATCCCAGGAAGTGAGAGAGACAAAAGATTTTATCGCCGTTTATACCAAAAGAAAATAAATGCTAGAATTAAAACAATATTGAACTGCAGAAAAACTATTTTTATAAGGATTAGTGATTCATATTATTTTTACAAATGAATTATTAATCACATGTGTTATGTTTACAACAAATAGTCGTTGCAATAACGCTATTTTCAATAGATTTATTTTGGATATAAAAACTTTCCTGTTATACTCGGTATTCGAAAGTAGAGCATATGGATCTTCATAATATGAAGATATCCACTGAGGATATACTAATGATTAATGGATTGAGTATCCAGTCCTGCATCTTTGAATTTGAAAGAAAATTCTTATGCAGCCATGTGATTCGAAGCATACGCAATTACCAATCGGAACCGATGGGGGAAAGTACTTCTTAAATATCCTTACAAAATAATCTATTATACATTTTCGGTGATAATTGATATTATTGAAATAAAAAGATATTCATAATAAAATAACATTTTTTTTAATTACATTTATATACATAACAAAAAATTATGAATTTAACAATATAATCACAGATAATTAATAGAAATACTGTTTGAAAATAATTAAAGCCAACTATGTTTTTTATTCAAGGTTTCACTCAGTTTCTCGATTTACTCGGTTCCAGTCAATCGTTTTAATCTGAGGATATTCAACATTGTTTAAGCTCAAATTCTTTACAGCTGCAAAATTCATAATCTTTCTACGGTCACTAGTAATGTGTACTTCAGATATGATTCTAGGCTTCTCTTTTATATGCCTTTTATCAGCTACATCAATTCGTGGCAGTGGCGAAGATGTGTCAAATTTTAAGGCGTGCCTATTAATATTAACGTCGGCCCTCAATATCTGATCGTGAACAAAACCGGATTTACTTTCAACGCCAAAAAGAGGCAGTGATTTTACATCGCATGATGTATCATCGATGATAATTATTTCAGGTTTATCATAATTTTCTGCCGATAATTCGCTTTTTGAATAAATCGTGTCTTTAAAGTTATTTAAAACATCATTACCGTTTGGATCAATCGGGTTTTCAAAAGAAGCTGGAAGTTCCTCAATTATAGATACGTTTTCCATTTCACTTAAAGCATTTGAGCCGTTGAATAAACATTCTTGACCCATGTACGGTTTTAGTATATCTATTTTGTCTTCAAATTTGATTGGAACATGCACAGGTAATGTATTTTGGGTTGCTTCATTTGTCATTGAATCACTCGATAAGAATACATCATTCAAGTTAACTTCCGATGAATTGGGAATGAATAGTTTATTTTCAATTTTGACATCAGACGTTGGGTTATTTTCTGATAAATTTTGACTGCCATCAATCTCAATATTTGGTTTATTGATCATAAAATGTGACTGTCCCGGTATAGTGTTCGGTTCTAAATCACCAAAATGTATATTTTGAAATGAATAATTACTGCTAGCTAAAAAGTTTGACGGTAAATTATTAGGTATAAACGATAAGACTGCATTTGAAACAAGCGTTTGGGGCGATACAGTTGTTGCTGGAGTTTCAATTTGTCTAATTTCATTTTGGTTATCGACCTCTGCTGACAAGTCGACGTAATTCGAATCCATTTCGTTTTGTAAGGATTGTGAAATTAATCTTTGCTGATGGTAAAATGTATCAATATTATCAGGACCCTTCAAAATGAGATTGCTTTTAACCGATATCTTTGGTTTTTTTCTTGGCATACCATCATTATTGCTTACATTTTGATTGATATTATTGTTCTTTACCGGCAGAGTTAACAGTTTACCAAAAGGATTTGTCGAAAATAACTTACATCGAATCTTTTCGGATTGATTTTCTGGTATAGTGACAGCACTAGTAGGAAAGTTTTTTCCGTTATTCAGCAAAAGAATTGGCAGTGTTGAATTTTTCCCAAAGTTGGCACTTGAAATGATAGAATTTGTTGAGCTTTGAAACACGGGATCTTTGTGAGAAACAACCTTATCATTCGTATCACAGGCTAAATCAACAATATCTTTCACGAACACTTGGTAATTACTCTGTGAACTTACTCTAATCGGAGTAACTGTTCTAGCTAAAGTATTATTAGACATAATATTTTCTATAGTATCGTTAGAACTCTCCACCGTTACACATTCATATTCGTTAATTGCAAGCGTCTCTTCCTCTTGATTATAATAATAATTCGGAGCGATTTGAGCATCATTATTCAAATTTTCAATTAATACATCATTTTCTAAATCGGTACTTTTTCTCTCATTACAAATATAATTACCATTACTTAAATTCAACATAATATCATCAGATTCAGTATTCGGTGAAGATATATTACTCGGTTCAACAAGAATTTTAATCATCTCCTGTGAATTACCGTCGTTTTGAATTTTAAAATTAAAACATTTGTCATTTTTCTTCTTTGAAATAACCATAACCCGTTTATTAGTTTCTAATATTCCTACATTGGATTTACCCTTGGCGTATTTAGTGTTGCTCACTTCATTGGTGTGTGAAGACAAATGTGAGATGTAGTTAGCTTCTTTTACCGATTTGTAGGAACAATAAGGACATGAGTGAAGTAAGTCAGTATCGACACCAGGATGTTTGGATTTAATGTGCATTTTGATTGAAGACGCTTGGATACAGCTGTAAGAGCAGTGTTTGCACTTATATCGTTTTTGCTGCGAATGCCGCATCATGTGACGACTTAAAGAGCTTCGATCTGACGTCCTGAACTTGCAATGATTACATTGGAATGGTTTCTCTCCTGTAAATATTATGAAACACGTATGAAGATTTAATATACTAACAACAAAATATATTTATTTTTTTACTTCTATGAACTGAAAGTTGATAATGAGGTCAACAACGGGTCTCTTAACGAATGTCAATATCGAGTTTATGCGATTTTGATCAATATGATTTTAATGGACAGAGGCTTTTTTACTTTTGGCTCCATCATATGCCACACCAATCAATCTATATATTAAAAACATATAGTTTTTTTTTATATACACCTATGGGATTTGCAGCCATGAAGTGGATATTTTTCGTGAGGTTTCAAAGCGCTGATGAAATTTCCACTATGACACAAATATTATGTTAGTCCAGCTGACTTGATTAAAAATAGATATGTATAAAACATGTCAAAATAATTCTACCTGTGTGTAGTCTCATGTGAAGAAGAAGAGAATGTTTTTCGGCAGCGGAATAATCGCAGTGCTCACATTGGAATGGTTTAATCTTCTCATGAACCGAATTCAAATGTTTCGACAGTTGTCTCCGACTGCTCAATTCTCTATTGCAAATACTACAACAGTATTTTTTTTGCTGATTAGTCTTCACTTTGTGTATAACTTTATGATTCAAAAGTTGTTTGGAATTTTTAAAAGCTTTCGAGCATGTCTCACATGTATATTGCTTTTCTTCAGAATGTATTTTCTTATGAATATTATTTAAACGGCTAAGACTGTATACTTTATAAGAGCATTGATTACAGCCATGCAGTTCTAAGTCAATTTGATGTGCTTTCCATAAATGAGTATGTAGAGTTTCAATACTCAAAAAGAAATGTTGACATTCAGGACAAAAGAGTTCTTTTGTATTTTCCAAATGACACGATTTGTGGTAAGCTATTTTCTCCAGCGAAAACAATCTGACACCGCAAACGTTGCATTTGTGTCCAAACTCTTTTGTCAGACACTCTTCATCAGTTCCAGTCTTTTTGAAATTTGTTATTCCAAGAGATTTAGATCCACAAGGGCGACCTTTACCTTTGGTTTTTTTATTCACATCTTTGTGTTTTCTATTTTTACTTTTGCTCAACACTTTTGATTTAGATGCAAACGGCAGATCATTATTATTTTGAATTACTAATTCTTGTCTAGAATTTATGACGTTTTGTAAAGCTGTACCGTTTGAAACAAAAATTGAAGATAAGTCCACGATTTCAGCAAACTCAGGAAGAATTTCAATCTTACTTTCTAAGTTGGTTGTAATATTTTTATCGTCATTATTTTCTAATATTTCATTTTTACGATTATCATTTAATATTCCTACCATAGGATTAACATTTAAATAGAACTGTCTTTGCGGCTGTTGTGTAACAATCGGTATATTACCAACATTAGAGAAATTATCACTAAACGTAAGTGTAAAATTATTGTTTTCCATACTATTGTTTGGACTTAATATGGTAGATATTTGATTAGGTAGAAGTTGTGGGGTATCGGATACTATTTCAATTAACGGAGGCATATTTTTGCTGTCTAAAATACTTAAATTTTCACTTTCATGTCCTTCAATAACTACTTCGAGGTTTTCTAGGTAGTCATGATTTTTCTTCACCTCTCTTGTTAAACTAGACGTTAATCTTTGTATGTCTTTTGCCCCCATTTTGTGGTGACTTCGAAGATGTCTCTTCAGAGCGGCCTCTGAGTAAAACAACCCGAGACATCCAGGACATTTCAATGTCATATTTTTGATATTCACTTTCTTTTTGTGAATCTCTGAAGTTGTGTGTATACTCTGCCAATGGAATTCCATTTCTTTCATTGAAAGTGTCATGTAAGGACATTGTTGACATTTATAGAAATCTGTTTCACCGACAGATTCTTTTAACATGAAAATTGGTTGAATGCCATTATTATCGATCGAATTAGTCTTAAGATCTTTAGAAGATTGTTGTCTTTTGTTGTTTGATGTCTTACGACATTTAATTAACTCCATGATTGTCAATATACAATATTAATTCTTTTTGTTTAATTAACAATTATTTTAAATTCATACTGTTCTTTTTCCTTAAGCCCATGATTATAACTGAAGAAAAAAAATTCTATTAATTGGCATAATCATACATTCCATTAACTATATATATTAGCTAATTTTCGACCGAAAATTATACAAATGTTGGTCTTGTCCCACATTTCATATTTAGCCATCATGGCATATAAGTGTTGTGAAGAATCTTACTTTCGAAGATATTCAAAACCTTCTTAATGGGATATTTATGATAATTCAAGTCACATGCCTTTTATTTAATACTAAAAATAACACCCATGACTAAAGAGTACTTGTCTAAAAATTTATTTTTCAAATAAAAGTACACAGAATGTATAATATATTGCTGGGTTTTATTGGAATATACCTCAAACATAGAATGGTAGTGGTTGAATCCATTATTTTCTTTTATAGTATCAAAATTATTGATCTAAATTTATAAAACTACCTGATTTGTAGAATTATTACTATATACTTATTTGACCGGTGTAAAATGGGGTGTGCTATATAAATACTAATTCAAGGAAACTTAACCATTATAATATATTCGGGTATTAGCTAAATTTGCTA
>JAGVSQ010010420.1:2792-12930 GCA_022683975.1 Rhyacophila evoluta
GCTTAAGATATATTTTTTTTAATTTAATCTTAATTCTTCATTTAAGATCTAGGTATGGAAAGGTGAAAAATGAACTAGTAACTAACTAATTCACGTTGGAAAAAATTGCGTTTTTTCAAATGTGAATCCAAATCTTTTTGCAAGGTTTATGATTATGTATCTTATGATTGAATCAACTACGTTTTTATGTGAAGGACTAACAGTTAGTTTTCGGGAAATTTTAATGGATATTTTCTCACTTAATAAAAATCGCCTACGTTTCAATGACGATCATTTGTTTACTGGTATATATTATACTTAAATCTAATTAAATCTAAAAGCTAATTGTTTTAGACATAACCATATAATTCTATTAAATTATAATATATCCACAATCATACTAATATCTACCTCATAAAAAACTCTTTTAGTATATTATTTATTACAATGTTATACTAGTAAGAGTTTTTCAAAATATCTTTTATTCAATAATCTCAATGTATTCAACTTAATACATGTTCCAATAAAACGATGTAAGCTGAAAATTCTGAAACAGTGTGTAAATTTAGCTTTTAAGTCTGAGAAAACGATACCTTGTAAAATTTACGACCAGAAAAAAGCGGCTCCACCTAATCAATTTTACTGTTTTTTCTTGAATAATTTATTAATAAAATGTCATATTGAGTAAATAAGGTACCAGTTCAAGTTTTCGGACACTTCAAAGCTGTTTATATGTAGTTTTTTGACTTTGGCTCAAAATCACCAAATAAACGTTTTTTTGCTTCCTTTAAAAAAAATTATATTTGTCTTACGTCTCTTTTTCTTTCCACAGTTGATATAATAATAGCTTTTTTCTCTATATGTACGTTTTTTATTTATTTGATTTTTTTACTGTTTCTTAATTGTAGACATTCCTTTGGGAGATTTGACTAAAATACTGACCAAATAAAGTATTATGTATTTATTGTAATGCTATCTGAAGACTGTGCTTAGTTGTCTTAATTGTATGCAAATTAAAGCAACTGGAAAACCGTTCTTTGAATAAATAGCTCACGTTTTGTCGACTGGAAGCCACTTGCATTAAATTTATTTTTTAATGTCTCAACAAATGACCAAAATAAAAAAAATGTACGATTACATTCGAGAAAATATTTGTCGGAGTTGAAAGTACAGCGGCTCATGCGACCTTGATACATAAAACGGTCTTCACCTCTGCTTTGACCGTAAACACTTCGCCCAGAACAAGAGCGTATGAACACCACGCCCAGAGGAAGTGATCGGCAATCAATTTCAATAGGAAATCAACAATAATTTGTTTGCACAAGAGGCTAACCTCTTCGGGTTGATCAATACTGCCTATGGACTGGTTTATAAGGAAGTTATTTTCTTTAGCCGTCAGCGGTATTATAAAATAATTTTTATGTGAGATCCGGATTAAGTGATGAGGTTAATATTATACATCGCTAACTGAGTATTGGCTTAGCCACAGACCAATTTGAACCATTTTGAAAAACCGTAGAAACGAACAATTTAATATTGATACGCTTACTAAAACGGCTCATTTCGGCTTAGAAAGATTATTTTTGTTGGAATATCATTAGCGCAATGTATCTTATAAATACCAATTTTGCATGGTATTTGTACGTTGTTTTGACATTTGAAATTATTTTTTTGTTCCATATCCACAAAATACAATAAAATTAGAATATGGGTTTGTTCCATAACCAATTATAGAAAAAAATATTAATAATTCTAATAGCCGTTTATAATTTTAAATGATTTGTTTCATTGTCTTTCTGAACTATGGCGTTGGGTCAATTTATATCATCAGATTCTCATAAACTCACCATTATTATTAGTGTCAGACACAAATATATAATTACTTCTTGAGATTTTTCGTATTGTGTGTATGTTTATTACAAAAACTATAGGGTTTTTAGGCATTAAAACAAACTGGAATACACACTAATTTAAATTTATTGAACATACACACTTATTTCGAGCTTTAAAGTTCAAAGTTCAAAGCATAGCTGACACAACATTTATCCTGTTTCCTTTTTGCGCACAACATTGCTAAACGTGTATATTTATACATTTTTAATCGCACTTCCTGCAAAAGTAATAAAATATATTGAGCTATTTTTACTCACAGAAATATTTCACATTATTCTGTTCTTTAATATTATATTCAGCTATAAAAATCGTATCCACTAATACTTTTATAAACTATCCATAATGGAAATTATGGATAATATTAGGTATAATTAGGACGTTATAGTTATTAATTAATAGTGAGTTACAATAGAGCTTTTGACTTATACATATTTTTGAAAAGAGTTTAGATTGTTGCTTTCTCTTTTATATTTGTCAGCAACATTTTATATTTCAGCCTTTTCAGAGTAAACGGTAAGACCTTTTTATTTATTTATGGATATACATATCAAAAAATAGTTTGCAATTTATAATGTAATTTAATTTCAACATATTTAAAGAAAATTCTATGATTAGGCTCATTGTATATTTCATTACATTAAATTTTACGAACGTTACCAAACGCGCTACGAATTCGTTTGATTATGAAAACGCTCTGAACAAATTAATATTATTCAGTGCAACAATCATATTGTCAAACTTGTTTGTCTACTTTAGTACAGTAATTAATAATAGATTAATAAAATATGTTTTTTGCTTATTCAATGTCTGTATCTCAAAAACCAGTTGGTTTTAATTTAAAAAATGTGTTGTTATAATTATTTGGCTTTAGTTGCAGTTTAATCAATTAACATACTTTAAATATAATTTATTATGCGTAAGCAAAGAAGTTTCATGCACATGTTTTTTCAATTTAAAAGGTTTTTGATAATGTAAACGGTACGAAAACATATTGCACGTAGTGAACTAACTGTATGTGTTTTATTAATAATATTAGTTCAGACATACAAGAAGTTATATTAGTTTTATATTATATGGCAACATTGAAGTAATAAGCAAGAATATGTTGTATTGTGTATAACTCAAAAATAAAATATAAAATTAAAATAATATATACGGACTATATTAATTAAAAATAGAACAAAAACTCTAAGTTAAGTAATTCATTCATATTTTGTGAAAAATAAAATCCATATTCATTTACTTGTAAGACTCTATCACAATCATTAAATATACCTGAGTTTTAAAACCATATCCCAGTATCGCATATTAATAGAGTTGCAAGAATATTTATTTATTTATATACCATGTTCACTCCCAAAGTGGAGCATATGGATCTCCGCAATTCGAAGACGTCTTGACAGATAATTTTCACGAGAATCGTTTGTCAGACAATTGCTCAACCCGATGGGTATCCAGTCCTGCATTTTCAGATTTTTTTAAATCTGACCAGATGGGGAATTGAACCCGCATTCCCCGGATCGCTAGGCGCAAGCGCTGCCAACTATGCTATCCGGGGAGACAATTTTGATTTTTGTATTAAATTTAGAATTTTTATTATTTATCGGTAGAATCAATAAATATTTTTTGAAATATTAATAAATCGATTACATAAGTTTAGATTTCGGTAGCTGATTTTATTTAGTGTTGACCGTGAGGTTTAAGTAATTAAATACTAAACATTCTTTTATTTTTTCTACGAAAGCATTACTCGTTAATATATTATGTATATTTGAATAAAAGAAAAAATCTCATGACAAATATGCCTACATTCATAAAGCTGATATTAAAATTAACTTATCTGTATTATCATTGGCGTAGGTATAAATATAATAACTATTTAAATATTTATCAAAATAAGTCTATATTTAGAATGAACGTTCAAGTAAATTAAGCACAAATAAAATAAAAATACAGTTTTCTATTGTAGGTTATTGATCAAATTACAATATACTAAGACAAACATCTGATGGAAACTATCCTGGTCAATAACCCAACGTGTATTTTAAGCGACGTCTAAAAAAAGCTTGTCGAATATCAAATTAAGTTGCGTTGGGATAGGTTAGGCCTTGTAAAAGTGTATTTCTTCTAGGAGTCAGACTTTTGATCAATTTTCAATATGGCTAAATAAATTTATTTAAATATGTACAATTTTAGCAGCGCATTGTTGTTATTTTTTAAATTATATTATTTGGCTTCGATTTTTAATTTTGTTAGTTCAAACTTTGTCAATCTTTTTATCAAATAAAAATTCCTGCTTTTAAAAATATCTGATCAATAATAATCTCGCAGACTGTAACAATTTATTGATAATACAATATTATTATGCCTCCTACATAATGACAGAAAACAATACATGCTTACGGTAAGTCTGCGGTAAGTGATGTTTTTTTTACATAGGATTTTTTCAAATTGTTCAAAAGATCATTTGTAAAAATTGTTACTTTTGTCTAGGTGATAATTGCCCAAGAACCTTCAATTTCTATCTAATTAGTATTAGAACCAAAATTAGGATCACAGGAGAAATAATTAATTTATTCACTGTTTAAGTAACAAATTTTATACATAAATGAATATATCGTGATTTTTGTAAAAATGTATTTTTTTTTTAGTTTTAATAAATATTAATTATAATTATCTACGACACTGGATTCTAACTTCTCCATTACCAAAGGTAATCAACAAATCGGAACGATATGATGATTTAATAAGGCATTCCTCTCACATTGAAGGATTTCAACTGCAAAGAAAAATAAAAGTTAAAAAAATCGCTTACATAAAAAAATCAGAATGAGAGGAAGAAGGTTATCCGGTACAACACTTTGCAAAACGAGTAATGATATAGTAGTAAGCTAAGTATATAAACGACCCACACAATCTTTTATTTATCAATTTAAATATGACACGAGTATAAGCTCCATAAGTTCAGATATATTGGAATAAATCGTCCAGTGGCAAAAGTTCGAACTAATTTTATTTCTATTTATATATTCTACAACGATATGTCGATCGGTATCATCCAGAGACTCCACTAAATGAACCACTTATTTTACTACAAAAATACCTAAAATAACTAAATTAATTTAAACTTTTTACTAACGCTATTTAATCACCTTTTATTGATACTAATTATATATGGTTTATTATATATATAATTATAATTAAACGCATATATTTATTCACGAATTTGAATGCAAGATTATTGCACACATCACAATTAAAAATATGTTTAAGAAACCTTTTTTCAAAGATCACATAATTATCAAATCTCTGTTTTGGTTATGAATAAACTGATCATGATGAATAATTGATCTCGTGAATAATTGATCATCTTTATAATTGAATCATTTAGTTTCTATCTACCATAAGTGCACGTTGATAAAATGTTGGCAAATCGTTTTTTTTTTTTACTACGTTTTATTATTTTTTTTTCAAATTTTAATAAAATAAATAAAATCTAGGAAATCGTTAAATTCATGGACTCCATTATCAAATTACGAATGCTTGGAGTAAAATTAAATATTTTAAGAGTAATTATGATGATAACAATTAATTCGTAATTTTCAAATCCACTTTTTCTATGGTTTTAATGCCGTTGGGAACTTATTGACCTTTCGTTATGACCTTAGAGGATGAATAGAGACCAGAATAAAATCTCATATTAAGTTCAAATTTGATAAAAAGTTCACTTATGGTAGATAGGAGCTAGACGACTCAATCATACTTTTTATTGTTTCTGCTTAAATTGGATGGATCGGAATTTTCAAACTATTAGCTGAAACCTACTTAACATTTTGTACGTATTTTTTTGTTGTTGTTATTGAATGGCTAACAATTAAGGCTCGATAAATACATAAATATCCCTCCATACTTTAGAGGTAAATGTGTGTTTTATTGTATCGCTGATAAATGTAATATAAATTATGTGTAAAAAATAATTTTATAAAATAATTTAATATATAGATAAATAATAAAGCAAGTATTTATAAATTTGCAAGCAATACTATGTATAATAAAAAAATCTGTTTATGGACATGAAGCAGAAAATAGAATAGTTATTAAATAGTGCAAGGGTATTGCACTATAATTAAAGATATAAAAATATGCGTTCACTGTACAATAATCTAACATTATTTAGACAGAGACCAAATACAGGTAAGTATTGTTATTAAGCCAGAATAACTCTTTGTTCTCGGTTCAAGATCCGGTATTTAAAATTACCTGGCGACCGCAACATTCTTTGACAATACAAATTTAATCAGAAGTATATAAACAAATGTATTATCGAACAAAAAAAAAAGCAAGGTACTCGCTTGATTTGTGACACCGCTGTTGTCGAGCGCCGCCCATGGTGAACAATTACATGTGGTTAATGGACACGACAAAGCTAAGCGAGGATTTTTAGCGATAAGGTTTGGTGATTACTTTATAAGCGACAAGCTGAACCAAATACAAATTGACGCCAGTTCAAGTCACTTTGGAAAGTAATCTTTTATTCTTTGCAATTTCTAGTATTATTGGCACATTTTTGCAAAAACACATAATTTGTACATGTTTTATAAACATATATGTTAACGCAAGAACTTACTGATAATACAACAAATTGCAAAAAATAACTTAAGCCGAAAAATCAATATACGTGTTCCTGCAATATTGGCGATGATATACTAAAATTAATGTTATATAATATAATGAATGGATATAACTAATATATTTTCTTCAAGATATATTGGGCTAAAATATTTTTTTATTCTTTTAACTATGTTTGTATCATACAATACAATAACTGATATATGTCACATATCAATGTTTATTTAGTGCTACTATATACGTTAAATGTATGTGCAGTGTTTATATTCCAATGTATAATAGATTTATAAAAACAGTAAATAGTAAATATTTAAGTAAATTATCTTGTAGATAAATACAAAAAGCTCAATTTTTTTTTTATTTACATACAAAGTTTTCTTAATGCATTTAACCTGAATAGATATATTCAATGTGAATATGATTGTTTATTTGTCTATCGCCTGATTTATAGGATCAACATATCTTGTTTAAGCACACATTAAAAAAGATTTGTATGCTAAGGTTACGAAACTGAGATAGCCGGTTTTAAGCAAATCATAAGCTTGTCCACTAAAGTGAAAGTACAAAAAACATTTGAATGATAAATTATCTTCAATAGATCTCTTCATAGCCTCAAAGATCTTGAACTGTAGCATATAAAACGTCAATTAGTTAACAGCCAAAAACTTAGGCTATAATGCGTTAAAGATTGGATGAAACTATATGCTGTTAAAATGGCATTAAAACCTTATCCGTCCAATAGAATTGTGCAGATCGCTTAGTTTATCATTATTATACAATGGATTTCTTATATTTCTCTCTATCGATTGGAAAGCGTGTAGGTATAGAAATTAAACGCACTGAATTTATCGCTTTACTCCAACGCTTCACTTTACTGATAACTTCAATTATAAAGTAAATTAAAAACGTCACTTTTAGTATATATAGGTCAGGTGTTGATTTCATTTCACACATCTGAGTCTATAATGAATTTTAATTTTCTGTTTGATTCATATATCCAATTATTCATTCAAATAATATGGTATTAATAATAAACTCACTTTCTTTCTCCTGTTTCAATAAGATGTAAAAAAGTATTTTATGATTAAATTTTACATTAAAAAAATAACTTATTCTGTAATTTTTAATTCTTCGCACATTTTCGTTTTACGTTTAATGAACCTTTTTTTTGGTTTACAATGTCTATTAAGAATGTCGTGGATAATAATAAAATTGGATAAACGCGTGCATTCCTATATCGTTCATCACAATTTGCGTTCGGTCGCAGTTGAAGCTCTCATTAATTTTTTTATATGAAAACGAAACCAGGATATTTATAGATTTAGTCACTGGCTGGTTAAGCCAATTCTCGAAAAAATAAACTATGTACATTGTGGAGAATATTCTTTGAGTAGCAAAATACTATTATTGTTACCCATTTCCATACATATGAATGCTAAATAACAATAAAATATCATTGGTCTTCTGATTACAAAAAGTATAACTTGTATGTACGTAAGGATGATAGGATATTTTTTTATTCGCTTTAATTTGAAAAAAAATAATGCAGTTAAAGGTTTAGATTTGTATTTTTGTTACGATAAGTTAAAATAATTTCAATATGATACATTACAATGCGATAGCATCATAACTAAAAACATGTTGTTACAGTTGTTTATTTTATTTATACGTACATAATCAATTTTTTGTACTTTTTGGTATAGTTTATGTTACATTCATAATATTTTTCTTCTTTAATTTCAGAATTCATTTTTGAAGGCATTATGATTTTTAAGTTACGTCGTTTTTACATTGATAGTAATCAATGTTTACGTAGTATAATTCGAAAAGAACAACGCGAATGTCAATTATAACGCATATAGTATGTAATTAAAAAAAAAAACTTGTTTGGTATTTAAAGGATTTATATTTTTGATCGTGACTATATCATATATAATATCAAATATTAGGACTAGTATTAAAACTTAAAAATAAATATTTAATACATATAACAATATTTGTTTAGCAAGTCACTATAATGTGACAGGTATATTTAAAAAATGACATTTCATTATATGTATATACATGACTGATTAACCTTCGCATTATATCTTATCTAAAACAAGGTATTTAATAAAGCTATTTGCAAAAGTCTTCTGGTGTAACTATAGGCTAGTGAATATCATAATACATTGATTAAAAAGTAAATGATTAGTAGGTGTAACAGACTAGTTTATTCCCTTTAAGCTTTTATAATAGCTTTTTTATATTTAATATCAGATGAGAATTTTTCTTAACGCCCGATTTATCGAAACCCAAAATACTGTAAAAGAGCTTTCAAAATATAAAAGATTTTTTTATATATAATATTAATTCTTGTAGGTAAAATAATTTTGATTCGTTTAAATAGTTCAGTCTGATAAGCAATGTTTTTTGAGACTTGAGACTTCACATTTTGGTATATCAATCTGTAATAGGTACGTGTTTTGGAGGTAAAGGTCATAAGTTCAAATTTTTTTGTTGGATTTTTTATTTTAAATTGAAGTAAAATTTAAAAGCTTTATTAGATTTCTTTGTTAATGGCTCAAGCCAGTTGACAACCAAATTTCATGATAAACAATTTTGTCACGAAATTTCCTTCTTTGTCTTTTTTTCTTATGTGTTCTATTCTATATTATATCTTATGTGTAATCATATGACGTTGCCAAAAATAATGATACAATGGAATCTAATGAACACAAAAATAAACAATAAATGTATTTAAATGCATGTGTTCAATAATTAATATATTATATTCATTTTCTCGTTGTGTATGTATTTTTGAAGCCAGGAAATTATTGTGAAACAATATTTCTCGCAATAAAAAAACTATTTTATGAATTTAAAACTCACTGTTCTATACCACTATTGGTCGATGATATTTTAAACTGAAATAAGTTCTTTTTAAACGAGTTTATAAATTTACAATGCTACTGTAATAGTTAACTGTAAAGCTTTACTGACAAGAAAAATACGTAACATCCACTGCGGACTAACGAATGACTTGTTGATAAATGAAACCTTACTACGTTTGCCCCACATTTCTTGAACAGTTCATACAAATTGTAATCAGTCTCTCTCATTTACTCCTTCATAACGCCTTATCTAACTTCTCACAGTTTACAAAGTGAGCTAGATGGACAGGCTCATTAAATATTCATGTTTTAATTTTCGCGCGAACTGTCACACTCGCAATGAATTCTGTGCAATTTTTCGCGCCATTTTCACATGCTACCATTTCGAGATACACCGGAAGAGACAGCGAATAGCAGTTGAAATATAAGTATTTTTACACTAGCCCTTAACTTCTGCGATAAAAAATATTTATTAATTTAACTTTCAATATAATTGATTAACTTTTAATTAATTAAATTTAACAGATTACATAATCCTCAACCGATATTTCGACTCATTTTATCACATGGCAGAAAAATAATCCATACAGGAACTATTTTATAAGCACGATGGCTATCGAAGATTTTTTTTAAAATTTGTTTACAATTTTAATATAATATTCTTATTACAATAAATTAGTGCTTATTTCAGAAATGGATTTTGTATATAGGTGGAGAGGGTTCAGAAAAAAATTCTGAGACTTCTGTACTTGCGGGTGTATGGA
>JAGVSQ010010421.1:0-12929 GCA_022683975.1 Rhyacophila evoluta
AAGAGACCACGCCCACTCTGCAGTAAGAGCACTTAATATTGTGTAGTGTGATAGGTCTTTAAGAAATAAATGCCCAAGTGTTGGATTCTTTAGTGATCATAAAAAAACGCATTCAGAAAATCATATTACAACAATATAAAACGAACTTTAACGGACACCACCTCGCCCACATTCTCATCTAAATCTATGATGAAATATTGTAATAATAACATAATTTGTTTTTTTATTAAAAAAACAATCATTCATTCATTTCTCTTCATATTTTCTTTCTATCGCTTCTTTTGATTATCGTTATAAACTTGCAAACAATTCTAGTGTAAATATTTACAAAATAATGTATCATTCATCGAATGGAATTACGGCATAACTCAAAAATTCACAGTTCAGAAAAATATTTACACTAGAAAATTTAATATTAATAAATGTTTTATATTACCAAGATTATCATACTTATAATATATTATTACTGCAACATGACATTCAATAAACGATATTATTTTTAATTCCAAAAAATTTTTTGTTGTAAAAATGCATTAAGCGTATTTTAATGTAAACTTTTGAACAGTTGATTGATGTAGTAAGTAATCGACAACTTATATCTTTATTAAATTTGTTACAACATAAAAAGTTTAAGCAACACTGAATTTTATAATCATGTTCTAATGTCTATTAATATATACTTAATTAATGCCTGCAAATATAATTTAAATAATATTTTCAAATTTATGATTTGCATTTGAAATAAAATTAAATTCATAACATTAATTTGTAAAAAATGTCATTTTATTTGTCAGCCCATCGCTGCAGTGTCTACTTTTGACAAGTCGCCTATCATAATTTAGGCAAAGTTTCAGGAACTCCCGACTGGAAAAGACATGCGTCGTCAACTCCCGGCTCGGGGACGACGCACTCGGCGTAAGGAGTTGTAAACCGCCAACTGTTAAGAGGCTGCGAAGAAACATAAATGTCATGCGCACGCACTCGTAACTCCTCGATTGGGAAACAGAGGCGGGAAATGGTATCGGGCGGGTAATGTGACCATTATTTACGGCCAAGGAGGGACGCTTCTTTTACTTTTGTGTATCCTCAAACAATATAGGCAATTCATGGTAAATCGATAACTTAATAAACCAAATATATTGTACAACAAAAAACGCCCTAATACATAAATACCATAAAACAGAAAATGTGAGACATTCGTATTTTTGTATTGAATAATATGTCACACGAAATCTTCTCAAATAATGAACAATAGCGACGTGAAGTTTTTACATGTCGTTTTAGCTGCTATTTCTAGATCAAGAAAATACTAAAATTATTGTATACAACCAAGTATTGAAATAAATTTGTAATAATTGAATAAATTAAATTGTTTTGGTTAAAGAATGCACTTGAATATATCCTAGACTAACCCAACTACTGAATAAATACAAATAAAATCTTTAATGCTGTTGGTTGTATTTAACAAAAATTAAATTAAAACTATTGAATTTGTGTTTACTTCTGCATAATTCAATAATTTAAATTCACTTTTCAGTTTCTTGTATGTACAACACGTATCTAAGATTTTTTGAATATCACGAAAAACTAAAGTTAAATTAACGCTCCAAACGAAACTTTCAAATAGTTTCAAGCTCTTAGCAAAAAAGCTATATTTTGACTGACAGAATATGTGTTATTAAGTTAGTAATCAATTACCATTTAAAAACTGAATCTTCGTTTTGCATATAGACATGTGCACCATTTTGAAAGAAATAATCCCAAATAAACCTTCACACTGTGAAATTATATTTCGTTAGATTGTGTAGGTTGGTTATAAGCCAATAATTTTACCAATCAACCCAACATCCATTCATGTTTATATTTGTTAACATCTTCACAAAGCTGCGGGATTTCAACCCACATCCTCTACCACCAAAACGCCGCCTTTGCCTATCTACCATTACTAGGCTTATACTATAAATAATCTGAACTGTAAAATACCCAATATTGAGAAACAGTAGTATCGCCACAGTATTTAAAAAAATCTTTTGATTCAGTGATAATGGCCTTATAGGTTGAGTATTTGACTGACCAATACCCGTAAAAAAAGTCTATTAACATTATTAGTCTTCACGTTGCGAAGTACTATCTACTTTATTTCTGTAATGATTATATTTACATTTCGCAGATTTATATGCTCCATTTTCTAGATTTTCTCCTATACTTTCTATCCATATGGTTGTATTCAGTGTTAAATATTTACCTTTGTTAAATATTTTGAAATACTGTTTACGTTTTTACATTGTTTCACCGATGTGTCAGGGAAGTCATTGTTCCTCTATTGACGGAGGGCGCGACTGAGGTTGTTTATATTTTCAATTTCGTTACCATGCGACGCGGAAGCGATTTCTCAATTATATAACTCAGTGCTACTTTTCTTCTGCTACTTGCTACGTTATGATTTCCTAAGACTTAAACGTTCCTTGCTACCAACAATGTAACGAAATTCTACCAGCTATAAACGCAAATAAATAAGAAACGCACAAAATATATTGATATCGAGTTACCAGCCAATATTTCCTAATTTTTCTAGATGAAAAATATAATATGTGACCCTTGCTGGTCAAGAATTATAGCATGCATTTTGGTACAGAAAGTTACCGGTTCAAATTCCATAGACACTAGAGATTTAAAAAAATCAAATATACAGGACTAGATGCCCAACGAAATAACCATTCAATTTTCAATTCAAAGTTTTTTGTTGGTTCGTAACATTTGAAACAATTAGATTGGTTTGCATATTGAGCCATCGATTTATTATTGATGAAGGCAAATGTATAAAAAATACAACGAATGCACGTGATTATTTTTGTACATGTATAGTAGTGTTTAGTAGTAGTGAACGATTTAGGCAATATTCAAACAATATTTTTCATTTTACAATAGTCAGTCTTTTGCATAAATAAGCAAAACTAGTTCGGAGTTATTTCAGAAATTTTTCACGATTCCAGTATTGAGTTCATTTAGTTAAACAACCCCATGAGAGGTCGTCATCCATATTTAAAAAAATCCTTTTACTATGTATTCCCAGGAATTCAATGTATGTAAAAACATGATGTTGAAATATAATAGATAGATATCAATCTTCCAAAAAAAAAATTTAAAGCACCACCATACAATATAGAGTCATAATAAACGCAGGAATGATAACATTAAACGCATATTTAAATTATCAACAAAGAAAAAATATGCATAAAAAGTTTTTATATGTTTTTCTTCTTATTTATGAATCGATAACAACAGAAATCAATTGATAGGCTAACACAATAGAAATTAGATTATTATGCGCAAATATTGGTTTTCTCTCTTTTCCTTAGATGTAACACAATATATCTTCAATGAAACATATCTCTTTCCATAAGAGAGATAGTCCATTCACGGGTCAATAGAGAAGTAAATTTATTGCCACCCGGTGCCACATTTCGGTAAAACCCTTTAAATTCAGGTCTAAATCTGAAGCCTATTTTAAGCCGGCTAATCTGTATTCAACTATAAGCAGTAGTTTTAAATTAGTCTGAAAGACAAAGCTTTTGAATTTTTTTGATTATATTTTAATTACTTACTGTAGTAATTAGTAGTATAAAAATTATTACTTCACTGAAGAAAGCTTAAGTTAGAGATGAATCAAAATAAACATGCGATATAAAATCAGGAAAAAGAATAACGAATAAAAACGATGTAATTAGTTTTATATCAATTTTTAGGGGTCGTAAGGTCATAAAGTTCTATGTATATATAAATTTTTATGTTTTCAATTTAAATCCTTCTGAATGAATAATCATTGAACTAGTAAAATTAGCTATTTTTTATAATGTAACAATATTTTTTAATCTTCCCAAAAATGAGCAATATTTTACAGAGCTTTTTTGTATAACCTATTTTTATTCTACTATTTATCAGCACATTAAACATATTTTACTTTTATTGATACTAAAGAAGCAAACTTAAAATGAAAAATAACATTTTAACAAAATGTAGCCAGTCTAATTTGTACCATGATAATATCACATTATTGACATTATTATAATCTCAATAATATATGACAAAACGTTTTATGCATACTTACATATAATTTCGTTAAAGCATTTTTTTTCTAAAAGTCAAATAATATAATATCAAAACTAATTTGAGAAATATCCTAGAAATAAGATAAAAGAATCACGCCAAAAGTGTAAAAATTAAATTTTAAAAGTGCGTATCGAAAATAGCAGTAGGTTTTTAAATTAACCAAAGCACCATAATTAATTAAAAAATAAAAGTTTATATAATAGTTATGTACGATAAAAATTTAAAGAAGAAGAATCCTACTTTCATTTGTAAAAAAGAGTGTGTTGAATAATAAAAATAAAACTGTCATAATCTTCACATCGTGGGAGTTCATAAGCTCCACGTTCGGAACAGAGTGGACTGAAAGAAAAGCTGTAAAATTAAAAAAAAATATAGGCTTTATTTGCAACCATTTTTTATAATATTTATTCAGAAAAAAAAATTTTGACGTAGTACTTATAGATATATATTTTAAATAACATTTATTAAATTAATAATAATAACGTAACGTTATTAAATTAAATCACTTTATCATCGCCCAGGGTAAAACTTTTGGTTAGTTACATACGAGTTATTGCAATCTTAAAATAGTATCTTCTCTTGTGCTTTTTTTGTGCTTTCAGATCAAAGCAGTAACGTAGCATCAACGTAAAGGTTAAAGTGGATCTTTAGTAGGTCAGTATTTGGAGGATATTATATACTTTCGGTTCGCAGCCTATATCAAGCTTTATCCTCGATTTATTACATAAGATATTGCGTAATAATATCACTAGAGTAATTAATTTTCAGAATATACATTACATGGCTTGTAAAAACCTATAACTGAATAGCCACGTTAAGCTTACAAAGTTTTTATACAAGTTTACATATATAATTTTGGCCAACTGGTTTTTATAAATTATATAAATTTATAAAAATAAAGCATTAAGTTATTATATTGATATCTTAACTAATTTTAAATGAGCTTTCAAGCAATAAATACTGCGATATTATGCACTTCAATATTCTTGACTCTAACGAAAGATTTTACCTCCTCTATTAGTGTCTATCATTGTTTCATATCTTCTCTAATTTTCAGCATTTATTTATCACTGGCGTTTTGCATTGATCAAACTATTGCAAATTAATAATAAATCAAATTCAAAAAAGATCCAACATAGCATCCACGTTTTTTGAATAACACAAAAATTAATTACAAATATCTCATTTATGTATACACAAAAAAATGCAGTAGGTCAAAAAAATCCTTAATAGTAATCTTATTCTAAAACATGTCAATACAGATCCATATTACAATACTTCAACATATCCAATACTTTGTTTTCCAAAATATCTCAAAATTAGTAGATTGACAGTTAAATGTTTTCTTCGTATATAATAAATATATTTACGTCCTATTTAAATGCATGCATCAATTCGGTATATATTTTCCACGTTGAAACTGAGAATGAAAAAAGTTTAAGGCGATATCCAACTGAAACAGTTTTCCAATGTAAGAACGGTGTCACAAGGGAGGAGGGTAGTTCGGTTAATTGTCACCTTTCAACCCTTGTCGGTGTTAAGGTCCGCCAGTCTTGCGCAAAAACCTTCCCGTTTAGCTTCTTAGTTCGTATTTCCACCGTATGCTACTAACACAATGTCTATATTACAATTACGAGATGCAACTCTTTCACTATTTTTCAACTCCGATTGCAGTAAATAGCTGGAAAACACATTTACTACGAACTCGTGGAAGTGTTTTAGTTTTAATTATTGGTTTAAGCTATGGTTAAGCCTTAACCGGGTTAGTGTAATATACGTATTCCATAACACTAGCAGTTTTTCAGTAGAGACATTTACCAAACTATGAGAATATTTACTCCACATAGTTTCCAGGATTTTTTAAACTGAAATATCCAGTAGTATACATCGTTGTCTATCAATAAAATCTCACCAGTTGTGTTTTTTTTAAACTCAATATATACTGGCAATCTGTTATTTTGAACTCTATCTAGGAATATCACTAAAACGATAATCAAACCAACCGCAAGAAATAAACATTAATAAGTCAATCTTGATTCTAGAAACAAACAATTGGCCCTTAATGTTTCTTTAATACTTTTTAGTTATATTAATTATTATTTGTTGATATTAAGTCCACTTGGTCAAGACAACTCCTGCACGTTTTGATTTATCAAGAAATAATCCATTACAAAGAACATGGAAATTTTGAATGTTGTAATAAATGTTATAATTGTGATCCCACTATAAATGTTCCATAGGCTCTTAAATTAACGTAAAATATAGATTTCTTACTAATATACTCGTATATGTGATAATTCATGTTTATATAGTTCAAGCAATGATAATAGCTTAATATTTTATAAAACAACTTGGGAATAACTTATTTTAGTGTACCTACATTATATTTAAATATATTAAAGTAGTAAGTATATTTAAACGCTAGCTAAATTATCTAAATTTATTCCGTATAATATGAATGTGTTGAATTTGTAATTACGTAAAATTGGTTCGTTCCCACGCCATTTTCCTGTGTCGTCATCTGGCGTGACGTCACATTAGCATCCCTAATTTTCCCTCGATGGGGTTTGGCGGAAGCACCATTTCCACCCCGTTTTGCTTTTGTTATTTGTAATTACATCTCTACGTGTTATATGTTCCATTTAAAGTCGAATAGTTATAAATCCGCCAGTGAATTACTCGCGGGAAAAAACTCCCCAGATATTAACCTACTATCAATAACCCCGAATAAAAACTGTATTTAAAATCTACGGACACAAGGCAATGTTAGATAATTTTAGAATAAGACAGGTGATTTAAAGTTTATTTAGAGAGCTTTTACTGCTAATGTTGTTTTAGCATTTTTTTCATTGAGCTTTTTAGGCGGGAGTTTACCCAACAGAGAGTTTTCGACCCCGTATATGTAATAAACGATAACATAGCGAGATTAAAAGCAAAAACGTTACTCAACAAAACGAGACGCTTATAATATATTCACCTTATACATATTTATCTATTTGTATTCGAAGAAATAATAAGAGGGCAAGTATTGAATTAATTTTGGAACATGACTGATGGAAAGTGTTGTCTTTCGATATTATCCATCTATTTCGTGTTATATATATATATATCATATATATATGTCATGAAACACGCGTTATTATAAATACAATCATTAAAGATAAGCATTGAATGGTATCAAACAATACAAAATAATATGAATAATCAGGTTTTTGTTTACGCATTTTAATGATGTATTCATGAAAATATGCATGAAATTTATTATTTCAAAACAAAACATTCATATATTTATATTCTTACTCGTATTTCATATGATACAGCTTATATCTTCAGTGAAAATCTTGTGGTAATTACCGTTCAGGCATTACTCTTTTCTGTCATGTCACTTTCCGAAGCACGAGAATAGGGAACAACACAATCTATCACAATCAAAGCTTTCAGCTCTCTTGCAATGAGCTTTATATTGCGTCCATGAGAGAGAATCGAGAACGGATACGTAATAGCTATTAATTTTATGAATGAAAAGTAAAACAGCTCTACTTTTCCGATACACTGTAGATTAAACGTCTTCAATTAAGAAATTGTATATATTAATTTTCAAATATAGATCAATCGTTAACTATAAGTCTCTTTTCTGTATGAAAGTATAAAATACTTTCATTTTATTTTCGTTCTGTAGAGTATAAATATTTGTATGCGTAAAGATGCTCACTTCAGAAATATACATATACACGACATATATGAGTTTCTACCATGTAAAAAATATCTAACCATTTTTTTCACAAAAATCGAAAAAATAGCCAATCGCTCAATCTATACTCTTCTAGAACACCGTGAAATAGATATAACACATAATTCAAACTCTGATTAGACAAGTTTATTTCAGAATAGGCTCTACAAAGTGTAACAAAAGATAAATATATTTTTTTTAAATCAATGCATGCTTGTATCGTTTATCATTTGGCATATTATAATAACCACACGGGATCTCTAGGTTTCCTTATTATTCAATAATCAATTTTGAGTTCTGAGAAGAAAAAAGTCTTCAAGTGTGCACTGAAGAAACAGTCATAGTTGTAAGATCTGGCTTATCATTTTATAGTATAACGTTGTATGTCTTTCTACCAAACATTTTAGTTATAACGCTACTTGGGAAATAACTATCTTGGGTCACTTTGTTTTGCCCATAACTATATAATATATGAGTGAAAAACGTTGGTCTACACGTCCAATGTATATAAAATTTAAGTACCTTAGCAAATTTTAATTACATTTTGTAATTTATACAATATCTTAATACAAGTAAGAATAATTTGGGTGACATGAATTAGTCGTATTTATTCAAAATAAATAACTGAACTGTAACATTCGGCAAAGTCAAACAGATATTCAGGCCAATTCATTTTGATAATAAATAATCCATGCTGTTTGAAATATAAAATTATAGATAAATAGGTGGTTTAGTATTAAGCTGAACTCGTATTTTCAAGTGTTTTACTATAAAAATATTTTTTTATCAATTGTTGCTTACCGTATCTTGACCAAATTCATACACAACTCTGGCTACGTGCTGAAACGTCATTGGAAAAAGTTTGCTTGGATAACGGATAACTGTTTGAGCGTTTTTCAGTTAAATTCAATTGAAAACAGATCGATTAATAAAATATATGTTTTATATTCCAAATCTGCAAGATTATTTAAAATACAAAGATTGCTCCAGATGCTTGCTGTTACGGTGCTGAGTTTCATATGCTGTACATGGTAATATATACATAGTCCATTAAAAGTCTAGCGCTGAAGTTGAAGAGACGTATGTTGACGTAATAAAACTAAGTGCTCAATTAAAAAAAACAGGATATAAAAATTCCATTATAGTATGCAACATATATTTAAATAAACACTCCATTGTCATATGTGCACTCTATATACGATATCACGTTTTATGGAAAGTGCTAACATTGGAAAATTCTTCTAAAGAAAACACCGGATAAAGTGGCAGTAGCTGCAAGACGATAAAAATCTAATTAATATATCGCTTGACGTGCTGGGTTAACATTCAACGTCAACAACAGCATACTGAGAATATTCTTACTGTTTTCTTTCAAGTCTCCAATCGACCATTAAAATACTGCCTTGTATTTATAAATAAACCTTTATTGATTCATTATTGTTTTTTTTTATTAATTCATCATTAATTAAATTCAAGTTTAACTTGGTAAACTAATATATTGTACAAGTTGAATACTAAATTTACAATGCTTTTTTAAATCTTATTCGAAAGTAGAGTATATGGAGGCAATTGTTCAACTCAATAGGCATTCAGTACTGAATTTTATTTTATTTTTTAAGGCCAGGAGATCTGGAAACTGACTCCATGATCCCCGTATACGAAGCCTCTATGCTAACATATCGGCTACTAAGGAAATAATTTTCTGACAAAGAGATCCTAGTCAATTAAAAATATGTGTATTCATTAAATGATAAGAATTGGCAACCATAAAAAATGTTTTCTTCCATGTCCGTTATAATATCAATTTTAGCGAATTCTGTCTAATCTAAATAAAAATGAATTACCTGTGAGGACTTTTTTTGGCAGACTTTGTTCACATGAATTGGCCAACTGCTCAACCAACAGGATATTAATCTAATAATGCATCTTTTATTTTTCTCCACTTCATAGAATAAGTGAAAAATAAGTTGTTTTTTTACCGCGGACTGTAGTAGAAGACGATACTTAAAATCGCCATCGACAATAATCGGAGAAGGTATACATACTAAATGAATATATAAATATAATTATCAAATAATAATAATAAATAATAATAGCGAATAAGCGTCAACTCGTTTAGCAAAAATAACATTTTAATTTTATTATACTCACGTTATATATTATAGTTTACATTTTAACAATAATATTTAACGTCAAAACAAAAAACATCTACAATCATATAATTATTTTTTAAAACAACTAATTTTAACTTTCAAAATCATATAATATATAAATTCTTCATAAGACAGTTATTATTTTATGATAAATACAAGTATGCACTGTTTTCAACATGTTACCGCAAATTATTTATAAAATCATAGTAATTTTTAGTAACTCATGTATTCAAAGAAAAGCCTCCTGTATTTCAACATAGACAAATACACGCTAACGTGAAATAATTATAATAGTTTTAAATAATTTATGCAGCTGATTAAATTTTGTATTTATGTATGTTCACATATTTAATTACCTTATAATAAATTTAATGTGAATCTCTGTACATGATTTCAGAGGCTTAACGATAAGCCTGTATAGATTTACTCACCAACAATATAATATACTTAGTTCATGTCAATATTAGACTTAAATCGCTTGGTTTATCAACACAGCTGAAGCCTAATATATTCTGTCTGGTGTACTTAATATTAGTCAGAGCTTTTCAAAGGCATTTGAATTTATTATTTAAAATACTAACACTTATATAAACGCCACTAATATAAACTCTAGTATAGTGTAGTATTACGTATATGTTTGAATATAGACAAAACACCCGTTAATTGGAATACAAATTAACGAAATAATATAGAACTTATTTTCTGGAAATTGGAGGAAGAATTTTAATGAAACTACTCGTATTTCTTAAGTCATTTCTACTCAAGATTATATTAATTATATATTTATCCGAAGTAAGTTAAAGAAATATATGAGATTTTTTTATATAAAATACTCGTTTGATTATTTATATTTTAGTTAGGAATACATTATAGCCGAAAATTTCCATAGCAGTAAGTTCACGAAGTATTCAATCAACTCAATCGAAATATTTTTGGCGACATTTTAAGCAAAACGAAAATTAATATTTTTTAAGCAAGGAAAAGATCTTTATCATTTATAAATCTAAAAATATTTTCGCACTAAATATCAAATGTAATTTGTTTTTACGCAGGAATTTGCTACGATTTAATTATATTTATTTGACAGTTCAAAATATTTTTTTTAAATTTTATACAAATTTTTATCTGGTTCGCTGATAATTCAACATAAATTACCGCCTAGTATGAAAAAAGAACTGGATGGCAAATAAGTTGATTAATTACCTGATAACGAGTTTTAATATATTAATATATCAAGATAATTACACTAATGTATAACTGTGAAAACTTATATGCTCCATTTGATCATAATTAAAAATTATAACTTATAATTATATAATAAGTGCTCCCCTGTCCGCAAAAAATATAAATTCATTTACTTGTAGTACGTTTATTGTATAAATAAATATTTTCACAATATTTAATTAACTATATTGATGCCCATTCTGATGATTATATGATATATAATAAATTAGATATCACCGCTAATACAAAAATCAAACACCTAAATAAATACTCGAATGCGTTTACTTAAGTTGATTTCGTCGGGTGTGTTTGGGTCTGGGTGTGTTATTTCATGGAATAGACCCACGCACATGAAAAAAATTAAAGAAAAGGACAAACCTCGTAAATATTATATATGGAAAGATGCATCAATACACATTTTCTCAGTGTCAGTTTCTGACAATAATCTGACTCAAACTTGAAAAATATTTATTTTCTATATGGACTAGGAGGTTAAAACAGACAAAGTTTAAAAAACATTGAGTTTGCATAACAATTACAATTTCGTAGTGTCAAGTGTTATTTGGCAGTCGTTACTAGTTCTTGATTATTCGAAATAATTCGCGAAGGACGGTTGTTTGTACCTCTTAAAATGCAGCAGTTGGGCTTTACTTTAAAATGTCTTCACCGAATAGGAGTGCTATATCGCCAAGCTTATATCTCGATACGTTTTTAAAAGATACAAAATATTGATAATTTTTCTCATCAATTGTGAATGTTCACAATGCATCATTTATCAAAAATGCTTTTAATATTTTTTCTTGATTTATTGCATACATTAACGTCACAATTCATTGTCATGAATAACTCAAAATTTCATGGCCTATTTAATCAGATAACAAAAACACTAAATAAAAATATTTTAGTTTCACACAGCAAACTAAAATATAATTTCAGATTAATATCATAAGCTGTCGGTTATACATTTATTAATGAAGGTCTTCCTGTATTTTATTTTCTATTGTATTACTTTCTTGCGTGTTTTTAACTTACATCTATCTGAAGGTATAATAGTTACTGCAGCTTTTTTTATATTGCAAGTATCACTGAGGGAATTTGTCTAGTATCTAGTAGCTGGTAGCGTGCGCGCTTAGCAGCCCGAGGAATGCGAGTTCGATTCCCCATCTGCCGGATCTTAAGAATCTGACAATACAAGATTGGATGCTCATTGGGTTGAGTAATTATCTGACAAACAATTCTCATGAAAAATAATCTGTCAAGGCTTGTATTCACGTTGCGGAGATCCATATACTACACTTTCGGGGTGGATTCTTTATTCTACGTAGATTCATATGGTAAAATTTGGTAGCGGACATAGTATAAAAAAATCAAGTAAATGTCAATACATTGTTATGGCGGTCATTTAGCACACCGCTACGACATAATATATAGTACATAGATTTTTCATATTTAGCGCTTTAACCAACATGCATCATTCTCTCTACTGATGATTGAATTTCAGCGAATGAAGTATAGAATCAAAACCGATACTATTCTTAATAATTTATTGAACATACTGACTTTATTCAATGATATTTTAGAATTTCTGCCTGCAATATACTTTTTGATATAATAAATTACTTCTGAAATTAAATATTTTCAAATCGAATAATATTTAAAGTAAACAATAGTAACGTGCTAATAAGTGACACAATGCTTGATTTGTTATTAAT
>JAGVSQ010010422.1:0-12928 GCA_022683975.1 Rhyacophila evoluta
TTTAGAATTTAAAATCAATTTCCATCAAGCACCATCGGTCGAAAATATTAATTATCTATTAAATCGCTATTCGTGACCCAAATTATCTTTAAAATCAATGGTTGATGTATATATATGGCTTGAAACTACCAAAGCGTAACATTAATAATAATGATGTATACAACGAAAAAATTTTCAAAATGTATAGTAAAAATTCCAACTGTTATTGAATTTTCAATGTTGAAATGTGACTTTAATAAAATCGAACTTAAAAGCATCTTTCTAAAGAGTATAGGTCACAATGAATTGATTCCCATTAAAATCATTGATATTCCGTGCCAGAAAATTTTTTGGACAGAAAAAAGAGCCTTTTTATACCACGAGGAAAATTCCTAAGTTTTACTTGTATTGATAGAACTTAACATTCACAGGCTTTGTAAGTATCAACAAAATATTGATTCATACACTAATGTAGTTGTTTTGATTTACATAATATCATTAAATATACATTATTTTTATAAAGAAGATGGTAAAAATTGGCAATTTGGAATTTATAAATCAATACCATACTCACTTAAGATAACGATGAAAACAATGAAACAATATAATCGATGTTAAACCATTTATATCGAAGGTGGCGAAATCGCACCAGTGATTCTGGTCCTTTGGGATATCTACAAGGGATTGAAAAAAGTTATTCACTTTTCTTTTCGTCTTGTGAAATATTTTCTGGTTTCTGCTTAACAAATATTTAGGTCAACCACTGACACAAGATTTTTTATTCTCTTGAGACTTTAAAAACGTTAATTAACATTTTCCCACATGGCATCATTGTAAACATAACCAATTTAACACTCAACATTAAATTATTAATTTATGCTCTGTTAAGTGAAGTATTATTAAATGTGTCAACCTACCTGCCTTCTCTTTAAACTGGAAGTTAGGTTTGGTAATTAGGCGTATTCTGAAGCTTTGATATCGAGAAACATTTATTTTATTCGACGGAAATACTAACGTTTAATATAATATAAATGAATTGAAACTAATGTTACCATGTAATGTAGTGTGTTGAAATTGTCTGTGCAACAATTTTATTTGGTTGAGCAATTATGTGAAAAGATCATTACATCAAACCAATTAAATTTAATCAACTGTCAATAAGATAAGATGGTCCGATGAATCCGATGTGTGGTTGACAGACGAGTAATTTCTACTCTTTAATATATATTTATATCCATCCTGTTGTAAGGATGTATTAGTTGTTCGACGAATAGTAGACTACAAGTGAAGTACTGTGGAACATTTACGTGGTATTTTATAGAATTGTTATAGACGAAGTTATAATGCAATAGTAGATTAAGTCGAGTTGATAATAAATAATACATATTTGGATCATATGTATAATTAACCTCCCGTAACGCAATTAATTTGTTCCGCGTTAAGTGGAGACCGCAGTGTAAAAAACTCAGAATTAATAAAAACCAGATTAACTTGTACCACGTAAAAACCGAGTAAAGTGTACATCGAAAAAAATGTAAATAATTCAGTCAAATTCGATTTGCATTTTATAAAATTACATTTTCAAAGCTCCCAAGATATGATGCATATGCTTATAAAATACATATTTATTTTACAAGCGGGAAGGAGTATGCTTACATATTTCAGATTAAATTTATTAAATATATTACCCAGTTATATGAAAATAAAAAACTCGTTTCTAAAAAAAAATCGTTAATAAAAAATAGCATAATAATTTCCGCGTTATAAGAGTACCGCGTTGTGAGAGGGTTGATCGTAATACTATGCCATACTTAAGAATGTAGGCTAATACGTGTCATAAAACCAAATGTAATATATTGTGTGTAATAACCATAACCATGTAAATGAACATGAATTCAAATTGCAAATGTAGAACTTTTTGATATTATTAAAAATTTTCTTCCGTATTTTTTAATGTGTTTTTTTTTATAATATATATGAAAATCCGTTTTTCAAACTGTTCAAATTATGCTTTTACTATTACAAAACATATTTATATTTTATCTGATGATATTAAAAACATTTTAAAACTTAAGTTACTTATTTATATGAATATGAACATAGTGTTTAGTAATAATTTAAAAAATCAATAGAGAAAAATAACACTTAAATCTGAAATATTAATTCTTGCAGTATTTTTTTACGAATATATCGATATTTCTTTTGCAACCCAATCAAAATCAAATTGGCTTTTCAAATCCTTTTGAATCCACAATCATCCTTGCGAGCAAGAAAAAAACAAATTTACCCTCTTCCAACCTTTCTTCATTAAACTCTTATGGTAAAAAATAAAATATAACCTTAAATATCCTGAGTAAACTATTTTGAAATCTACGTATTATATTTCAAAATACTAGAATCCAAGCAAGAAATACTATTCTCACTGTTAACATATAATTAATTTTATAATTATTAATTATTTAACTACCATTTGTTCTTATGTTTTAATTAATTTATTTTAATGCATACTTTTTCAAAACGATGAACACATGAACCACATTTTTGCTGCTATCAAGAAGCGCGATACATTTTTGTTTACTCTATTTCAAAATGGTTTGTAAATTAATTATAGTGTGGTATATTTTAATGTAAATATATTTTTTTAGTTTTATGTGTAATATCCATTTAATTCAATTAATATAAGATAAATAAGACGACCGAATTAAAATAATAAAAATAGAAAAAAGCTTCAAAATTGAATTTACCAGAATAAAATATATTTCGTACTATGCATGTAACGAAAGACCTAAAATTCAATTTTGTATTGTATTAAGCACCCGTATTAAATTTTGACAACTAAAAACAAATTTAATATTTCAGGTGCTTTAAGCTCGCAGAGGCTACAAAACAAGCTCGCCCAAAATGTGCGAAAGCTACGTTCATCCCACCACTGTTATGACGTAGCCTAATGTTCTTTTCGCAGAGTTTGCCTCGAATAATAATTCACAGATATGGAATATTTGGCATCTTGGCGCAAGAACTGAAACTAAAAATTTATTTTATTTACTACGTAAAATAGATACACACTTTCGCGAGTTTTACCGCCGTTTTTCACTCGAAAAATATTATTATTACACTAGTGATATATCTAGGATACTTATAAAAGCAATCGTCACATAATATTCATGAATTACTGAACATAGTGCAAAGTTATAAAATAAAAATAAAATATTTTTGCACATAAAAGTATAATATATACAATATAATAAGATTCAAATGTGAATTTATTCTTGATATCCACTATCAAATCTCTTAGTGATAATCTGATATTTGTCGCATTATTTTATTCTGAACTATATATAAGTTCGTCGATTAGCCGAGAGATAAACAAAACTGAATTTTACGAGTTCAAATCCTATAGCTGCAAGATTTTAAAGAGATCTAAAGATACAGGACTGTATGTCAAATAGGTTTCCTAATTCGCTGATCACCATTTTTTATAAAAAAAATCTGTCAGAATATGGAGACCAATACACTCCATTTCTGATGTTACATTTATATAATGTGTATTTTATCTCCTGTAGTTTATCTGTGTAGTTTATAATTATTGCTGAACGTGCGTTGGAAAAAAATATATATGTACAGTACAGTATTAATTAATATAATATACATCCGGAGTTATTTTTCTTGCCGATTATATCATAATATTTACACTATAAGCGTATTCTTTCGTATTAAAATGATGCATTCAATATTTTACAGGTTAAATTGGTAAATTTTGGATTATTCTGCGAATTATATTTGATAGTTTTTCATGTTAACCCATGTAATTTTACTGAAATAATACATCATAAACGAGAATAGATTACCCACAAATTACATCCTATTACCCATTAACATGAATAAACTAAACTTTAATCATATTTTTGGTTTATATTAAGGAAAAGTAACATGTCAGAATGCGTCACAGTAATTTAACCCTTTATTGTGTCTAAAATAATATTTTTTTAAAGTTTGACGTATTATACGTAAACGACAATATATTGTTGTTTTAGAAACAGTTACTGTAACGTAAAAATTAAACATATTAATAAAAAGAATTATAAAAAAAATAACTCTTTTTATATGAATTAATTTAAGATATCTATACCACAATTGTGTTTTATAACCAACACAGTTAATGATTGTAATTATTCCACTAAAAAAAATAATTGTCGAGGCCGTGTCACCGTTTAAAACAAAATTATCTGACAGCTGTCACAATAAAAGGTATATTTTTTGTTACACCTAAGCGTCGGCTAAGTGTCATATATTTATAGAATTAAAAATGACACGGCAATAACTCAAAACGTACTCGATTATTATCAGTCTTAAAACAAATAACCTCTTTTTCGATACCTGATCGGTTAATACTTCTATTATCAATCATCAAGCCGAGTTGTACTTTTTGGTCTTTCATGATTTTCAGAACAGTGATAATCGATTTAACTAACTTATTAATTATTATTTTTGGTTTATTTGAGATATTCAGAAACAGTATTTGTATTTTGTATAATTATATTAAAAGCAGTGATGTGTTGGTTTGATAATTTATTCATCATCTAATCTTATTCAAACATACACCGCAGTATATTGAACTTAAAAAATCATCCAAACACACATGCCAGAAAATTTATAGAATCAAATTTACAGAAACTTTTATTTGATAAAAGTAATTAATAAGTTGCGAGACGGCTGATTAGTAAACGTATGCCAAAAATTCAAATTATGTGGAATATTTAAACAGTTAAAAACAATTATTGTACAGGTGCAGGATTTTTCAAAAAATCTAGCCAGTGTTCAGATTGTTGAGCTTAATTTCACATGCTCTATATTAGGATCAGAGACAATATAAAACTCAGCCATAATTATGGTGCAACAAATAAAATAAAATAATAAAACTGATATACATCTATATTATGTAACGTTTTTTGCGCATAATATTTCGCTTACAAAATAAATTAATAGCTAAATATTTTATATATTTATACTTTAAATACCATATAAAAATTGCAAAATTCACGTACTTTACATTTAAAGTGAAATTTGTTTAAAGTATTGTGTTTATTCTATACGTATTTTTAGATGTTATTATTAATACAGTGTTATCTCATTTATTACAGTATTTATTTAAACTATAGGTATACTGTTATTATATTTTAAAAAATAACTCTTTATTTAAGTAAGTAGGACAGTTAATGCGACATCGTAATCACAGTGGCA
Organism: Rhyacophila evoluta; assembly: GCA_022683975.1. Taxonomy (NCBI): domain Eukaryota; kingdom Metazoa; phylum Arthropoda; class Insecta; order Trichoptera; family Rhyacophilidae; genus Rhyacophila; species Rhyacophila evoluta. Next base: position 5,221 of record JAGVSQ010010422.1, read on the forward strand.
AAGTTTTTCTTCAGTTTGACAATATAGTGTTATGTCTGTAATGGTTCTTTACAGTGGAAACGTGTAATTTATAATGTGAGCGCTGGTAAGCTTGAAGCATAATACACCGAATACAGTCATAATATTCATAAGGCATAATAAGCAAAACGACCTCGCTTGTTTCCCTCAACCCTCCGCCGGGAACTTTGACCCCGATTCGCTGTGGCATTTATTTTTTCGTATTTAACCCGTTCCAGCGAAAAAATGGTGTGCCTGAAATAAGGATGCGACACAGCCTGATGGAAGAGGTACCCGACGCCGGTAATAGTACATCCTTCTTCTCAGACACACACATAAAGAAAAGAAAACAATTCCATGCATTCGTTTATTTAACCCGTTAGTTTTATTGTACTCTTTTGCGATAATATGTAATATAAGAATCGCCACGACTTTTTGAGAAATCAACTGCTTATATGACACGCGGAATTCGGTCAAATTTATCCGATAGTTTATTTAATGATGATGTCGACTGTGAAAAGAAAAAAGGACGTAACCCTCACATAAAAAGTTACAGAAGGCACAAAAGATGTTAATTTACATATGCATAACTTTGAAATATAATACATGAAGACTAAAATTTGTGTTTTATTCACTCAAAATGATGTTAATTCAACAAGTTATTATATATATGTTATAGAAGCCCTTTTCCTGGATGCTAATTTCACAAACCATTCTTTTTCAAACATAAAAGCTTAATTTAGACACTAATTAGGCATTTTCGGCTTATATCCTTTTCATAAAACGTGTATTAAGTAGTATAAATTCTGATTATCGAATAAAAGCTATTTCAAAAAATTTAGGGTATCGTCCTTTTCCCTTTTCACAATAGATGTCAAATCTATTGGATTTGGAAATTCTCACTAAAGGAACAAAAACCGATTCATAAAAATTTGAAAATCAAATGATAAATATATCTGGAAGAATAATTACATAATATATTTATAAGATTTGTCACTTTATTGTAGGGTTCAAACTATTTACTTCGGTATCCCATCAAAATTGCAAAAACATTTAAAAAAAGTTTATGTTTTTTGAGTTTTAATATGACACACATAATATGTTCAATTAATATGACAGTATTCACATATGTGAAGCTTAAGTGCTTGTATTGTTGTTTATTTTATTTTACTGGCTGAATTTTGAATATAATAATAAATAGTATAAGCAAAAAATAAATATACGGAATTTGTTTACGTCTAAGTGGTATGGATAGTATTCAAGTATCGATCCTTCATCGGATTCGAGATATCGATAAATAGCATCCCTAGTCGCGGTGCTCGTGTCCATTATTCAACTCATTCCGACGTGATTCGATCCGATTCCATTCCATTCTATTCGATTCTATTGATTCCAAATTCTGGCGAGTCTCGGATCAATTTCGTTAAATTATTTATCAAGTACCTTCATCTGTATTGAATTCCTTATTACTTTTCCTTATCAACATAAAACCGCTGTCAGGTCAAAGAAATGGTTTACTGTGCGGCACGTACTTGAAAGCACTTGCTCTGTAATATACCCCACTTATCAATATTGCCAGCGAATAAATTATTCGTATTGAAAAAAAAATCAATTAGTTTCATTACTGTGACTCTGTTCCAGCGATACTTGCTTATATGCGAATCAATTTAGTCAATGTCAGAAAATTTTAAATTTAGAATGTAGGCAGGGCCACCTAGGGGAGTGAAGCTACCTCTGAAGAAACAGTAAAACGAATTTTTTCACGATAACATTTCAAATAAGAAAAAAAAAATCATTTACTTGACATCGTGTTTACTCGTATAATGCTGAAATGGCGCAAGATTTTCACGTTTCAGTATATGTAATAATTAGCACAGTAGATAACGCGCATATAGTTAGAAGTTTTATAATATTTATAAAATCATAAAATTTTTGTCCACAAAGATCTCACTTTCAAAGTTACGTAAAAATAATTACACGAAAAAAATACAATATAACTTAAGAAGGTCATGTTATAATGGACCTTATTTATTAAATATATTATATTTGTAAAATTCAGTTTGACATATTTCAATATAATGAAAATTACTACACTAGACGCGCCTAGAAATTGGATCTATTTTCAATAAATACTGAACAAATAAATAAAAACATGTGTTTTTTGGGTAAATGACATTTGTTACATAGCAATCCTGAAATACTATTTTCAATTCCAAAGGAAAAATGGTGGAAAACCGCGATTGTGGTGGTTTGATCAGATTGAATCTTTAAATCCGCAAGTAAACAATATAATGAAATACAAATCAGAGAGAACTGGAGGATTTTGTTTGGTGAATCAAAGGCTCTTCAGACTATAAAGATAGCGCAATGATGATTGCGTATCTCAGACGCACAATTCTCAAATTGTAGCATTCATGTTATATTGTTTACAGAACAGTAGTAAGAAATATGTTTATATTGCTTTTAAATTTTAATGAATTGCCTGTAGCAGCATTGTTAGATAGCATTTCGTGAATTTAATATACGTAATTTATAGCTACAGAATTGCCCTTAAAGATAAAGTATTTATACCTTTACAGCTATTGCGAAAAACGTAACACAAGGTAAATAAGGCATAAAAGATTCTATGCAAAGTGAATAAAAGGGAAAACACGTATAAGAAGAACCCTTTATATGAAAGGAAAGAGGTTTAGATAATATACTTTCATAATATATCCAGAAAAAAACTAGATACTCCCTGTAAGGAAGTTTGGAAAACTTTTGAAACGAAATATCTTTATTTCGAAGAAGTTATTATATAAAATAGGTATGAATCTTCTATTTGCTTCAATATGTATAATTAACACTATAAACACATGGAATTTAGTTTTAAGCTTGAAAGCATTTGAAATCAGTAAGCTTCCATATATTGCAGTTCAATATGTAGGTTTTCTAATGTAATAAATATTGATATGATATAATTTGTATTATATATCTTTGATATCTTAAGCGGATAATGATGGCTATTATTTTTAAAGAATTATTAATACGCCCATTATGATTATGATTACTGATGATATTTTTGTGACGTATAGTTGCGCCAATAAAGCCATTTTTTGTCAATTTATATTATGTACGAGAAAATATAATGTATACACAATCACACTCGTGATAATACAAACTGTATAATGAATAATCTTAGAAATAGAGATTTGAAAATTTGAAATAGTTTTGTACAAAAATCGGGATAATCCAAGTGTAAATGAGCAGGAAATGTAGCTTGAAGGTATTTATGTAAGAAGCTTAAACCGCTTGAAAAGGAGATCAATATTTTTTTGGATCAAGAAAGTTTTAAATTATGCAAAATTATGTAGTGGGATAATATGTAGAATCGTCAGGAATAAAAGTAATAAGAGATGTTTTCACTGTAGGATTGATGCAGACATCAAAATCATGTGGTCAAAAACCAAAGTCTACCAGATACTCTACATTACAATTCAATTAATATACATATATTAATATCAAATTATTCTATGATATGACAAATCTTAAAACGAAATAATATAAATGCAGAAAAAGCATGTTATAAAATTATTTTACGTAAACTTATGTTCACGCATGATTAAGAAAAAAATATGTGGCTTTTATTTTAGCTGTTGGATTTATTAGATCATTAGATTACGTTTTGCTGTAATCTTATATCACAATTTCATCTTCACAAGGGAGTGTGTTACGAAAGATATAATGTATTACATATTTCTGATAAGAAAGTTGATCAAATAAATCATTGTAATTGTGAGAACTTTCATGAAAAATTGTGTGTTTAATACCTATTAAAATTAGAGGTTGGAATAATTAAAAGTTTTACGATTTTTTTAAAATAATAAAACAAAAAAATGTTTGTTTTTATTATATAATTTATAGCTGGCAAATAAAATTGTGAATGGTTATGATTTTTCAAGTTATTACTAAACATTAAGTATTACGAAAAAGCAAAGATGTTCATTTTTATTCACTAGAGAAAATACGTACCATAATATGATGATATAAGATAGGAAAGTGAAGACTGTACAAATACAAATAATGTAATGTATTTTTTACTGCATGTGTAATGGAGTCTTTCATTTGTAGGGAGGCAGGGAAATAAAAAAACAAAAATAAATGTGATTCCGCAAAAAACACTAAAAGATCAGTCAATAATAAAGAATTCTACACATAGTACTGCTAGATTGACACGCAAAGACAGCTTAATAAGATATTATACTTCAAAAAATGTATTTTTATTCCGACAAGCAAACATAACATTGATAAAAAAAATGCATTTATTTAACACACAAGTTCAAACAAACAATAACTCTTTCCCTTATCTATTGAAGTACTCGTACTATTATTTAAGTTTCTCGCTTTTTTCTCTTCTAATTATGTTCTAATAACGCAAGCATTTTTTTTCTGAAAACACTACATTTTCGCGTCTTGTCTCTTTGACGTTTGGGAAAACGTAATAGGCAATATATGATACCTAAAAACATGACATATTGTCACATTAACATGCAGCTAACTGTGTCCTTTATCCGCCCGCCACGTCTGTACACCTGGTCTTAATCAGACGTATCCCGGAACTCTAATATCGGGAAGGATCCATTTTATACGACGGGAATGTCCCGAGAGAACATACAAATTACCCAAGACTTAGGTTGCCATGCACTCAAGCGTGCTAAAGTTACACGTAATATTTACAATAATAGTTCAAATATTTAATTAGTATACTTGTAATTTTATAATATTTTATAGTTATAAAATGTAATCCGTGAAATCATTAAACCTTTTGTCATTTAAAGTGAAACAATATGAATATATATTTTTTTCTTCGAAAATACAATATGTATTTGAAATAAATTAGTTTTTAATTCCCCTCCCTTAACAGTTACGAAACTATTTAGACAACCAATATTAAACCAATATAAAACCAAAATTAACCAATTATAATAATATTACATAAGGACTAAGACATAAATATATAATATAAAACCATTTTCTTTACCATGTCGATGTAATGTGCAAATTGTCGCGTGAAAATGTGTCCATCAAAGGTATGAAAATAATGTATTGGCATGCAAATAGTGAAATTATCAAGAAATTATTACGAAAAATAGCAAAAAAAACCCGTCAAATAATGGCAAAAAAAAAATTCCGAAAGATTTTATAGACGCTCATTTTTATGTAGTAATTTTAGGTTTTCTAGTTGTTTTAGGTTTCATTCAGTTTTAAAATAATAAGTATATCTACAAGTTCTCAATGAAAGTATTTTTGTACAATTTTATATGCGGCTTTTCATAGAACGTATCTATTTCATAAAAAACTGAATTAAAAGTCTCATATATTTTTTAATAATTACGACGAAGTTATATTTTAATGGAAACAAGAAAATGATATAATTTTTCAAGAAGAAAATCTTGAAAAAGGAATTGAAAAAAAATATTCAGAAAAAAGGTTATTTTTAACAGAATTTTCCAGAAATAGCTAGGGATGTACTCAATTCTAACACCACCATCATAAAATAATCTCTCGCGAAAGTTTCAGCGAAGGCTGATGATTAATTCTCTCGAAAAGTCTTGTCTACTTAGTTAGTACTCACTTACTCTTTTGCAAAAATACACGCATAATGCCATTAGCAACGCTACCGTCCCTTTTTGAGGGCATTTGCGGTATCTACGTTATAACCATGTTACACCGAACGACCGCTTCTAATTAAGGACTAAGATAAAAAGAAAATCCCGAATACCCCTTTCAGGTAAATTATTTGAAATGTTATTAGTAATTGAAAGTATTATTAATATAATTTCGTACAAGCCAAACTATAATTCGTGTCGTAATTCAAACATTTAGAATTGCTAAATATTATTTCAGTTAAATGTTTTCAAAGCCTAATAAATACACAGATTCCTTCCGAATGCAGAAAATGAGACTGTTTGACTTCGTGCGAACTCGAAGATAAGGTATTGCAAGGAGTATACCCTGTTATATTGAAAATCATATAGTGGTGATGCTAGCTGGGATTTGTACATTGGATACAGAAAACATTAACCCTGTCGATATTTTCTTTCGGTCTTTGTGATTTTGGCTCCCGAAAGACCGGTGGGTGCTATCTACAAAATTTACTCGGCGGAATTAGGAGTTATCAGTATGATCTGGGAGAATGCTTGAAGGCTAGTTGATAAAAAAGATTCATAGACACGCTATGACATTGTGGCAACTATATGTGGTACGTATAGGAAGCATATCGTACGATAATTCATGTTATTATACAGATCCAAAGGAATAGATTGTTAAATGATCAATAAGTAGTTATCGAACTATATATTTTTGCTAGAACTTCTTTTCTATTTAAAGACATAATGATTCTTTACTGTACGTGTTTTTTCACTCATTTATTCAGACATTATTATTAATATTAGCCCATTGTGCTTTTTTAATGTCTTTTAAATACCATGTTTAAAATAAAATAACTCCAGATCTTAAGAAATTTCCAAAAGTATTTAGATCAAGAGAAATGGTGTATGAGGTTGAAAATATTATTAAAAAGTGAAAACTTTGAATCTTTGAACAATAAGCTCACTTTTCAGCAGAAATGATAATATATAGCTTAACTCTGATTGTTTTTATGAGCTAATATTCAAAAATATCAAATTAAATTAAAACAGTTAATATGTAAATTACTTTTCTTTAAATCTATTTAAATAAACGTTTGAGTAAAAATATTGAAGTTTTGTCAATAGCTATTTTGCTGTTGATATAAGTCACATGGTGTGTAATTTTGTAAATATTTACTGATGTATGGTAATATTTTGCACACATATCAATAAATTAAGCACTATCTCTCTTCATAATTGTTTATATGACGTAAAAATACACTAAAATTAATTTTTCGTTAATAGATATAATTATAGATAATGTTGGTCTATAAGTCTATCAAAGACTTTTATTTTATAACCGTAATTAAAAACTAAATTTTTTTGATTAAAAAATAAAGATTTATCTCAATATCGTCAATTTTCAGTCAATAATCGTTACATGCAAAATAATTTACCATCGCAAGGCGTTAATGTTGGGTTCTTAGAAGTAAAATTTTCATTACTAGTAAATTACAGCATCACGATCTATTCGTGAATCGAAACTCGATTACAACAACGTCGTCGTCGCGTTGAATTTAATTCAGTTAGCTTCTTCGGTGTAATACAGTTATAAGGATGATTAGGTAGTAACGAGCAGCTTGTAGAGCATCCGCATATAAAATATGATAATCTTGTCGTTTATCCAGTAATAAAAAGCACCATACAGTCAACCCTTATAAATTATTACGAGTGCTTCAAAAAAATACTGCCTAAAATATTACGTACTGCAGCTTACTCTATGACTACCTTCTAACGAAACAACTAAAATGAACCTCCAAAAAAAGGTATTAAAAACATTTATAAAGCAAGGTACAATTTAATGCTTAGGCCTTATTTTTTGGAAAGTTATATAATGAACTCAAAAGTAGTGTTTCCAACAAACGATTAAAAACATATTCAAAAATAAATAAATTCTTGACGAAAAATTTTCATTCATTGCTCACAGAAGAAAATGTCGTATATATTATGTAAGGATAAGATAAAACAGGACATTTTACATAATTAGTATTTTTGACTGATGGTGCTTGATGAAAGTTGATTTTAAATTCTAAATTATTTAA
>JAGVSQ010010423.1:0-12926 GCA_022683975.1 Rhyacophila evoluta
AACAGTGATCTCACATATGGAAGTTTACCAGTTTTAAATAATTTAGAATTTAGTTGTTTAAATGCTACTTTCAATTAGATAATTTAAAACAATCGGCTATTGTCATCACAATCAATCAGTGCGAAACCACATTTTATAAAATTACTATAAAATATTCCGCTTATTATAATCTAACATCCGCTATTTTTTCCAATTCTGAAAATTACATTCCTTATGCTCTTCCAACTAATACCTAGATATAGTTCTTCGTCATTATGTGCAATACAGAGAAACAAACTTTAAAAAATACTATGGATATGAGGATTATATTAATATCATCAAACAAACGACAGCCAAAACTAATTATTCAAATAATTTCTATGTTTTGAAAATGATTATAATAAAATAATAGTTTTAGATAAGTATATAGGCAAACGATTCTCGTAACATTAATCTGTCGAAACATGTCTTCACATTGCGGTGGCCAATATACTTTACTTTCGAAGAGGTTATCATTACATGTTCTCCTTTAAATTTGAGCATATTATAGTAAGTTTATTTTGTAAATACACCCTTGAAATACACATTAGTTGTTTTTAGCGATTTAGGCTTCACAACATCTCCAACAGAAAATCTAGTAACGTTTTAAGTCATTTAAATTCTTTTGAAATGAACGCTAAATTTCATAAAGATACATTTAGTTGATATCATAAAATATATATTTCTATTCGATCAAGAAAGCAATCATATTAAACATCCCAAGTCTAATAACACTTCCGGAAATTATATTATAATATACTTAGACCAGTAACTGTATACTGACGAAATGATATGGACGTAAAATATTTTTTAAAGATATTTTGCCATAAATATTTGAAACGAAATATTCAACAAATAATTACATTTAACAGTTATAACACAGGTCTATCAACTATTTTATTTATACCCACAGTAATCGCTTTGGTTATTAAACGTTAATTAAGTAAGGTATACTACACATATTAGAAGATGCATTTCACAAAAAATATTTTATCTTTAAAATGAGCGACAATGGAAATAGCTATCGGCAGCATTTTTCAGAATATTATTTTGTATCGATACTCTTTAATCTTAAGCCCGATATTAACAATGTAAATACTCAATCGTATTATGGTTTTGATTAAATAATTGAATACTTTAATCAACAAATATGCATAACTAAAAATTAATCTTGACTCATCGTAATATGACTTTAATTTGTTTCCACTTAATTTATACCGAGTTTCACGTTAATATCCGATAGCTTTACATTTTAGTGATTTATCATAGGCTATTTTCTGATGAATCACAAGAATAACTATCCAAAACTTTCATGTTAACGAGTAATGCGAGGGCGTGGCCCCCCGGGAGTTGGCGAGCGATAAGATTAGTCGAAAAATCCCTCTGATTTGTCTAATTATAATATATTCTATTTCCTTGTATAATATTTACTTCCTCATTCAATATGTCTGAAAAATCATTCATCCAAAGAAGCTCAAAACCATAATAGCTGATTAACAAAATTATGATAGATTAAACGTAATTAAGATTGTCAACCGTTTAAAATATCAAAAATAAATGATAATATATCGACTGCGGAAAGAAAAAAGTAATCCACATAAATAAAAATTTTACGGGAGGCACAAAAAACGTTTAGTTAATGACTTTGAGGCAACTTCAAAACATTACTTAGGCACAATCAAGTGCACGAAGGCTAATACTAGTGTTTTTCAAACTCAATATAATAATTATTTTATAATTTATTTTAAAAAAATAATAAAACTCATTAGATAGAAGTCCTTTTTCATGGTTGCAAATTTCACGGCTAAATTTAGACATTAATTCGGCATTTTCAGTTTTAATCCTTTTGATAAAACGTGTATTTAGTTGTATACTTTCTGATTATTGAATAAAAGCTTTTTGAAAAATTGACGGTTACGTCCTTTTCCTTTTTACAGTCGATATTTATATGCATACTTCGTGCATGAATTGTTTTAAATGGTTAAATTGATTTTTTTTTAAATACTATCGGTATTAATAAATTAATTCAGATTTAATGTTTGGGATTATACCTGTATGAAAGATATAATGATTGTTTTGTTAGTGTAGCTAGTTTAGTATCAGTATAAAGTTTATGGATTCGTATACGATTTTACGGTTGTTAGATAGGAGAAGTTGCATTCTTTCTCAACGACACATAAGAGTGAATCAGCTGCCCTTTCTTTGCTGTATGCATATCATAGCGATTTACCGCAAGGAGCAGATGTGTTACGTGGAAACGTTTTGTTCATTCTCAGATCACGATGGTTTTGAAATATTTATATACAGCTCAGATCAGAGGCCGTGCGTTGCTTCCCAATATGACATAAAATATCAAGTGCTCTTCTATATTACATAGTTAAATATACACGTAATAATAATTCATGATTTTTTACCATTTCCGCTTCGAAAGTTTACCATATGGATCTTTGCAGTATGAAGATATCCACTCCGAAAGCAAAGCATATGGACCTCCACAAGGTCAACACATGTCTTGATAAATTAGTAGTCAGACAAGTTCTAAGCCCGATGAGCATCCAGTCCCGCATTTTCAGATTTTTTAAATCAGACATCTGTTGTAACATGTAATACTAACTACTCTATCTAACTATCTCGTCTTAAATAAAAACGCAGCTTATAGTAAATGTTCAATTTTGAGAAAACCGAGTTTATAATAAATTTCATTGTTGATTAATATGTCTTAATTTATAAACAACAAAAGTCAAAGTTTTTAAGTAAAAAGACAACAAATGCGTGTTACATACCGTGTTTTTACTTACGAGTATAAGTCTTGTTTGACTTTGTTCTTAACATTTTGAACAAGAATAAAGAACACATCATGATAATTTGTATACTAAAAGAAATGATTTTATGATTTTTTTACCATTAGCTGCGTACTTGCTTATTGGTGGAGTATACGTATATTACGTTCTCATTACCACTAAGTTACGATGTTTTTCAATTGATAGGAAATGTGTAAAAAATAAGCTGATATTTTAAATGTGCCGCCATTATTTTTTTTGTAAATTTACACGTCAATTTTGTGATGAATAATTTTTTTCGATTTGGTATTTTTCCGTAATTTAAGCTGAACTCTTAGGTTCCTGTCAATTGAAACACATGCTAATTTAGTACCGATGACAATGGAGTGATAATTTGATTAAAATTTACCTAAGAAATGTACTGACGTCGGAAAAGATAAATGACTATGAAAAATGATAGTGTAACAAGTTAAGCAAGAAACTCATTAAAAAATAAATATGAAAAATGCCAAACAGCACTATATTTTTAAAATATTTTTCACTTTTACGTACGTAAAAGTGAATAAATAAAAAAACCATTAAAAAGCATTTTTAGTGAGGTTTATTACCATGTAAATAATATACATATGTGTAAAAAATATCTAATTGAATAGTTTTTGGTATCTCCGTTATAATTTATCAAGATATGGTTGAATTATTGTAGTACATTTTTTTCTGTTTTTAATATAGAGTTATGTAATCTATCTTAGTCTAATTACATCTATCTTCATCGCAATCTTATGGAGTCAATGACAACTTTATTTATTTTTATCCTTATCAACATTGCTGTCTTTCATTCATGTTTATGAATAGATAAAGTAATTTTTACCGAAAACTAACAAACCACATCTTATAAACATATTTATCTTAGACTGAACCTGACACGCTAATTATTGGTATCGAAAAATACTAAAAAAGAATAAGAAGTATATTTTTTAAATCTTCTAATGATTTAAAATATTTCGAAAACCTCTTAAAAGATTGTCTAAGAAAAAAAATCATAAATCAAATAGTTCAGAATCAGTTGCCAGAAAAGTTTAATTATGGAACTGTTTAAAGTAGAATACTATTAAAATAAATACTTTGATTTGTGTTTTAATAGTATGTACATAAAATACAATATTAATATGACTATATAATAAGCTGTTGTGAAATAATGAATAAAATTTCAGAATTAACATAATATTTAACAGTTCAGCTGAACATTAAATGTCTCTGTCGTCAGGTCAAAGACATAATAATATTTACTAGCAAACCTCAAGCAACGTATATGTGTAAAAGTATTTAAAAGTAGCAATTTCGAGCTTGTAAAGTTTGACAAACATCCAAACCAACTAACTAACAAGTTAAGATAAATAAAAGCTCTTAATAAAAATGGGCATAACTAATATATACAGTGAAACATTTATATGACGGACTCATGTGGGTGAGGAGGTGTGCGTTAAAGCCTAGAGTCCATAATATAAAAGTAGGTTTTAGGAAACATTTTTCAATTTTAAAGTACTGTTCTTTTATTGTAGACCTTTCTAGATTTACGAAAGTAATTTTAATCATTTAAATTTAGATAGTTTCTATATCCTTTTGACGAATAGTTAATACACTATGTTATCAAATCGTCGAGATCCGTTATTATTACTGATAAATTTGTTTTTCGGCTTGTCGTTCCTTTTTCTTCGCTACTTTTACTTCCATCGTCATTTTCTAAGACCATGGTTTACTCCTAGTGATAGTGTGACACCCAGAATCACAATCATCTGCTTCTAATCACTTTAAAATATATTCTTTTGCTACTTTTAACTAAGCGTTACTCTGCTTTGACATACAAAAATCAAGAACTGCTAACCCTTGAAAATCTATGTCTCTATGTCGGCATCATTAATATTTTCAAATTACTCCAACCACTCTTCAATGATTGCACTTTCACGTCTTTGCGGATACTTTGTTTGTTATATCGAGGTTTTTCTTTACTAGAGAAAACGTGAGATATTTATGAATATTATTGATGACGAAGTGGAAGTCATTATATTTATGGAAGTCCGCGCGTTTTAGTAATACACATCGATGACATATTATACAAAATAACAAAGATTATTACCTAGACTTATACCTAGTGTAAATATTTAGTATGCATGTTACCAATTTCATTATCTAAATATGCGTTGAAGATATTCATTAATTTAATTCACTCCATATATAATATGCGCCAAATAACATACTTTGTACTACTACGTAGTAATTACCCGTAATTGGCATTCAGAAGCTTTTGGCGACTGGAGCTTATTCAAAGTTGTTACGTGGAGCTTTTCTCGACGTCGTCGTGCCTCAAAGCTTAAGATCGCCGAGAAGCCAATTAGGCTGAGTGGGTGGACTTAGGTTGATCTAGTCTGGCGGACACAGAACAGCACACGCAAGAGGCACGCACACAAAACTTTTAATCCGAATCTAATGATGTGCTTTTTTCCCATTGGACTTCCTTCGAAGTCAACCGGAGCAGGACTTAAGCTTTGGTACTCTTACCTAATTACATAAGATTTGGAATACCATTTGAACCTTTCACGAATAATAATTTATGATAAAATTTATAAAAAAAATACATTTTCCTTCTGCAGTGGAACCGGATATTATTATCACGGACAATGTCAATCGACAAAAAGCTGTTGTTGTCATAATCAGTCGATACCAAGTCATATCATATAAAATCCCTTAAAATGATCTCTACATCAAGTTCCATTCACAAGGTGAAGCATATGGACAGTGTGAAGATATCCACTACGAAATAGAAGTACATGGATCTCCGCGATATATCTAATATCAATAAATATTGTTAAAATATACTGATAATAAATAGCATCGTTAATAAATTCTTTTAAGTAAAATGATAATCATATTTCATATAGTATTATTGTTCGATTAAAAATTGATAGTATTAACCGGAAAAATGATAAATTCTTGAATTGTATCGTTTTATGTATTTTTTCATTATTATTATGTTCATTATTTTCGTTACTTAGGTTCATCATAAACTAAGTCCATCTCAACCGCAATCCATTAAATTTATTATTTCTATAACTTCTAAACAAATTCTTTGTGCGTGTGATATATAATATATATTAAATAATTGAAAAACTTATACATTTCTAGAAAGTGGTATAATGAAGTAAAGTAAAATATACATATTTATTATCTTACAATAATAAATTTTAAACACTTGTTTCCATATGAAATACTGATCGATATCACCATTCTAAACTGATGGAAATTTTCAATTTAAAATCATTTGAAATAATAAATAGTATTTATCTTTATTATCATATAGATTTATCAGCCAATGTAAACATTTCCTGAAAAAACTTGCAAGCATATGAAAAGTACAAATCCTTCACATCATTATTTAAAAAGTCCTTCAGTATGAGGTTTCGTTTCACCACCCGTGTCTAAATTTTCAGGATTTTATCTGAACGTAGCCTGTTGCGTGAGAATTACGAATGCGAACCTCACGTGAGATCACGTGATTTCTTCTCACCGCAGGCAATCTTTACTCACTACTAAAAGCTCTGATAATTTTTACTCGGTCTTTTCGATCTGAAAAATGTAAGTTTTGAACTGCATGCGTAATATTTCATTATATCTCTTAATGGTAGAATCAGATAAATTATCAACCAAGATTTTGGTCTTCGCCACATAAAATAACTGCAAATTTAAATGACAAAGCATTTTAGAATCTATCTATCTATATTTAACCTTTCTCCATATGCTCTTCATTTGAGATATCATAATTATTCCGACGTGTTTAATTGATGTTTCTTATATATATGTATGAATTTTGTCTTAATGTTCAATACTACAGGCCTTTCTTGACAACTTTTTATACATTCATGTATCAATAACCGCTAGAAAATTCTTGATGTATTTCAAAATGTTGTACACATTTGGCTAATTATAATAATATGATAAAGTATGTCTTATAATAAGCATTGAAAGTTAAATATATTATAAACTTTTCCATGGTCATAGTTATATGTTATATATTATAATTAGATTTCAATAAATTCATGGCTTAACTGTCAAAAACAAGTTTTCATTGGATTTATAAATTCGAGAGCACAGTTTTCCACATAATGTTAATGATTTTGATATTAATCTAATGCTATGTTTCTCAAACTATGTAGGAGCCATGTGAATTATATTATTTAATATTTTTAAATAAATATTACTTTCAAAATGTAGACTATAAGAAATCATGTCAATATGATTGACAGGTATTAAAATACATGTTCTAGTAATAGTATTTTAAGACAACTAGACGTACCGTACGTAAATGGTGTTGGTCACAGAATAATTCGTCGAGTCAGGACTTTTTTTTTCAAAATACAGAGCCTACATAAGAGCTATTGAATAGATTAAGAAATGACCATCCAATATGGTCAGTTGATTATTATTATCGATCAAATGCTTGAAAGCTAATTCTTTTTTTAATTTGAATGAAACATACTTAAATTGAATATTTATGGCGATCGAACTTTTTGAGATCGATATCTTGAAATGCTGTAATAGTCGATAGACACATGCTGAAGAGTTTTGTCCAGACGACACGTGCAATAAGTACACCACACCCCATTAAAAACATACCCGATTCTTTTTTTCGACGATTTTATCCGACAATCCTTGCCATCATAAAATAACTGGCTTGAGCATGTATGTACCTGACAATCAATACCTGTAAAAATTAACACTCACTGATCATTGACAAAGTGAACCTGCGAGGCTGTGTCTGGCTCGGCCACGTATGTGCGAAAGCCTTGACCTGCTTATATCTTCAAGCCAACTAAATACTATTATATCTACATAATGTATTCTTTATAGTTACGGGAGTTAGGTATCACTTGGGAGGACATAAGAATGGATATGGATTTTTAGAGGCGGCGTGTGGAATCCATATGCTTCACTTGGAGAGCAAATTTGGAAGAATAATGTGTACCGTATGAATAATTAAAAACCGATCAAGAAGGTGTTGTCTAGCAATAAGACGTAGGAGACGAAGGAGAATTGGCCTTTCAATGATATGAAAAAAGGAAAACAATCTTCAATGTAAATAGTTACAGCGCGAAAATAGTATACAGTGTTGACATCTATATGCTCCACTATTTAATAAGACGTGTTAAAAGATAAAAAATGGGGTTATAATCAAAAGAAAAATGGAACAAAGCTTGTAACTGTGAAGAGATAAACATAGACGTACAAAACAGTAGATAGCTGACAAACTTTATTTAGAAACTCGATTTAAGACCTTTTGAAGAATTATCTAGTAAAAAACCTATTATTTCGGAATAAATTAAAATAAAAATAGTACACGAAATCGCGCGGGAAGGAGACCGGAAATAAGAATGTGGAAAAAAGCGCGGCAATATGGCGCGCGCAAAAGTTGAGCACTAAAGGGCAAACGAGCGGAATAATCAGGAAACGTCTAGCTGTTTTCAAGAGATAACAGCCATAAATATTGTTTTCTGCAGTGACATAGAGAATAACTTTCAAGGATAGACAACGATTTTTTTTATTATTCTTTCGATATACTTACTTTGAAATTTAATCCAAATATATGTTGTCATTGAAAGATAATTGGATGTAATTAAGCAGAAATCGAACCAAACCACATGGTAACTAACAAAAGAAAAACGCGATTGAAATTTCAAAGAAACAAATTAACATATAATATAATTTTTTTATTATTAAGACTTCAATGTGAAATTTAAATACTTACATGGCATATACTACATCTTTACTGAGTATTAAGTGATATAAAAACGTAATACTTATTAAATGTGTCGTGTGTGGTATGTTTTGGTTGTTTTGTGGTTGGATTTTGATTAACATTATATTAGTCTTTGCTTATAAAATATTGAAATTGGTTATATTTAATATGTTTTATGAAATAATTAGTGATAGGTCGTTATGGAAAGCGACGGCTATATTGTTATTTTCCACCCGAGTGAGGTAAATTTCAAACATTAGTAATATTTATTTAGTACAAAGGTTTTTTGCATTATTTTTTAAATCTTTTATAATCTGATTCTTTTAATCGTTTTAATGGTGATGTTTATCAGGGCTAGCCAATCCACGGCTTTTACGTCCTTTTGTGTGTGTCTTGCTGTCTAAAAAAAGGTTAAAAAAACCATAAATTTGGAAGAAAATAAAAACTTTAAAAGACGAAAAAATATTGAAATCAAATATGCAATTATTCTTATTTATGTGCGGTCCATGAATTTTTTTTGAATTCTAATGCGGCCCGTGGAGCAATTTGGGTTGACCAGGTCCACTTTGCTTAATACATTTTTTTGTAGCGCTAGAATCCACATAAGTGTCGAAAATGCATAAAATTCGTTGCTCTCTTCAGTTTTATCAACACCTATTGCACGCCACTGTTTTTCGCAAGGCCCCTTGCAGACTTAATGGGCGAAAGTTTGGACGCTGCGCCGACTGCAATCATTTTCTTACGTCCCATGAAACGTCGCTAATTTGCAAAGCGAGTAGAGCATCTTCACTAAATAGCCTCTTCATGGAAACAGTCTTTTCTAGGCAATAGTTGGAGAAACACTGACCACATACATCATGGAATGTACTACGAATTACTTATTTTTCAAAATTTAAATTTCGAACATTTTTTAACAGTTTGAATTAAGAATATAAGAACAAATTAGTAAACTATTCATTTCTACTTACGCCCCCAAAAATTGGACTGTCAGATATATCGTTATAAAATTAAGATTAAACCACAAAATTGATTATTTTCTTTTAAATTTCAATATGGCAACATTTGAATTTATTTTCTAATATATGAAATCTATTTCAAACCGCTTTAATTATAACAATAAGTTTTAATATACACTTCTGATAAATTATAAATCAATGTTATCACAAATTGGAACCGTGCCATTGCAGAATTCTATATGTCGTATATGATGGTACAGAATTTTGTGTTTACATTGTTTTTAAGCTTCGCTGTTTTAAAATTAAGTGACAGCCATGTCAATAAATTGTATTGTTTTTACAGCTGGCCATATATTTTCCTAGTTTTATATGTTATTAAGTTCTTTATTTAGCTATTCATCCTTAGTGGAAAGCCAATATTCATAGTAATCATGTTTAAACTAAAGTTTTTATAATAACTATATTTATATTTTTAAATCAGTCTCTCAACATGGATGTTAAATGTCACCATATAATTATTCTATGTATCGCTATAATATTGTGTATCGACTGTAAAGTGGAAAAATGACGTAAGCCCTAGTTTTTCAATGCTTTTGTAACATAAACACAATGTATACAACTTAATACACATTCTATAAAAAATGATGTAAGCCGCAAATGACAAATCGGTATATAAATTTAGCTTCTAAGATTGAAAAAAAGATGGCCTATTAAATTTGTGACCAGGAAAAAAGATCTCTACCACATCAATTTTATAGGTTTTTTCTTAAATAACGTATTAAAATAATATCAGATTAGGTAAATAAAACACCAGTTTCAGTCTTCAAGTATTTAAATGCTGTGTATATTTAACATTTTGGCTTTGACCCAAAATCATTAGACAAACTTTTTTGTGCCAGCTTTAAATTTTTTTCTATATTTCTTTACGTATACATCAATATTTTTTTTTCGATTTCAGTATTATTAACCAAAACTTTTCACTATGAGATCATAGTGACGGATCAATGAGATTATAACCTAGAGTAAATTCTGGCCTTCTCTAGGAAGCTTCCTCATATCTAAATCTTGAAGGCGCCAAATGGTGTCAGTGTGCTCCACTTGCGGTTTTTATGCTACATTAAAACAGCAGACTTCTTGTTCAATATTACTTCCAATAAATTGTATGTAAGACTCAAATATGAAAAGGTACAAGAAGTTTCCTGTTTCACTAAACGTTATGTACAGATGCTATAATTAAATGGGACACGTGCTGCAAATGTATTTGACGACAGATCAGACTTGCCTTTTCTTCGGGCTTACTTTCTCCACCACCACCTGTCACGTTTTCAGACAATTTACCCAAGCGTATACCGTAGAGGAAGGAACGTGAGTAAATCTTCAAACTTGCAACAGTGTCTCAGGTACAACTTCCCAATACTATAATCGGCGTGCACTAGAGTTCGCATGATTTCTATTCCAACCAATTAAGCTCTTTTAATATCGAGCTTTATTAAAACAAAACCTTATTTTTTGCCGTATACTTTCACAAATTTTCTTTCAGACATTTTTTATTTTATGTAATTCTGGAAAACCGTGGAGTTTAATCTACTTGACGTATTCGGCGAAGTTAAGTTTACTAGTTTGACCTGTAAGGATGCAAAGCAACGATGTAGAAAAATCCAAAATATTACTTACAGAATTAACATTTCTGCCATGAATGTGTAAATTTACTTGTATACGAAATATTAATCACTGTCTTGTGACGCGTACATTTTCCTCGACGGTGAATCTAAATTAAAATCATGCGTGCAATGACACTGCAGTTCTAAGTAAAGCCATTTTAATATTGACACTGCTTGTTACAAGAATAATTTTTCGCAGCAACGCAATAACGTACCAACCCACATCGATGAAAGATACCTCAATGCTTTTTTAATAGAGTTAATATTAGTTGTTGCCCTGCTAGCGTAGAGATTAACGTGTACGTCTTTCAATCATTAGTATGCGGGTTCAATCCCTACATCTGTCGGTTTTGTAATAATACAAAAATGTAAAACTGGATACTCATTGGGTTGGTAACTGTCTGACAAACAGTTTTCGTAAAAACCAAGACATATTTCACATTACAAAGATCCATACACTTCACTTTGTGTGGATATATTCACACTGTGTTGATCCATATGCTAAACTTTTGGAGCAAACATTGTCTTCAATATTTTCAAAAATAAAAGCTTAGACATTACTTTATGCGTCGTTATTTTTTTTTGGTTACTATAATGTGATCAAAGTTAGGGAAATTTATGTCAAATATCTGATAATTGTTCAAAGTTGATATCCACAACTGAGAAGCGGATGGATGCAAGTACTTTAAGTGAAATGTTCAAGAGAGGCAAACTTTTTCCAACTCCTATAACTTTCAGATACAGATAGATAAAAAATACACAATATCAATCAATTATAAATCAAAATGTATACTTGTTATACCTTCTTGGGTCTTTGTGCAGAAAATATCACAAATTATTTCATAATTTAGAATTTAAAATCAATTTCCATCAAGCACGATCAGTCGAAAATATTAATCACAATGTATAATTTATCTTCGATGATAATTAAAAATGTGGGTTAAAAGGTTTTCCCAAAACTACTTAAAATGCATTTGCGCATATGTTATCATGTATCTTATATTAGCGAGCAAGATAAATTTTGCTGCGTCACTTTACACAAGATAAACATACGCTTGTTGAACTTTTAATATTGTATATTATGTGACTCTAATTACTAAGTAAATGATATGTTTATGATTTCTTTGCAGCAAACTACAGATGTATTTTTATCATATGCATTCCCAGACATGCCATCGGATCTCCACAATATCAATTTTTATAAGCTTTTATTTAGTTCTGCTTTGGCGGTTCAAGATCTTGTTACATATAGTTTTTTTTTTGTTTTGTAAAAGACTTCAAACTAGAACCTCCAATGTATATTGATTCACAAATGCATATACTTGCCAACTTGGACAACGATTAATATAAACGGACATATTGTTTATTTATTTACGCATATATCTCTTTGCCATATCCACTCCCTATGCAGAGCAAATGGCCACCATGTGATGCGTCCTGGATTATTCAACTGCCAGCCGCCTCGCATCCTCCCAGGTCATACCGGGACTCTTTAGCTCCACAGAATACATCCTATGGATAGTACTCAATGGTCTTCTATATCGCCGGAATCCCACCGGTTGAAAGAAGAGACAAGCAAAAACAAGTGTTTGTCTACGACCGCCTCCGAAGAGCTTGGTTGCTGCTTGTTTGCTCCCAAATTGCAGCATATTGATCTACACAATGTGGAGATATCCACTCCGAGAGTGGAGTATATGGACCTCCGCAATGTGAAGACGTCTTG